>CALNHX010005582.1:0-104093 GCA_940337035.1 Agriotes lineatus | reverse complement strand
AGTAATCACGTTAAAGACCCATACGTTACGTTATTGCTTGGTTAACAGAACTCTTTACTAGTGTGCACCCTGAATGTTGTATTGATATTTATTCTTCTCCTTTTCTCTAATCTGCAATTCCAGTTCCGTTATTAATGGCTTGATGGAAAACAATGTTTTGTCTTAGATTTCTGCGCATTAATCACGTTAGTGGCACATAGGTTAACTTTATGGCCTGGTTAACACAGCTGTTTATTAGTGTGCACTCTGAATATTGAATGATTTTTATTGTTATTCTTTTTTCCCAATCTGCAATCTCTGTTTTAATATTAATGGCTTCAAGAAAAAAATTAAAGATTTCGTTTTAGTCTTAATTATGTTGTATGCTGAAGTGTTTACTTTATTGCCTGAGTAACACAAGTCTTTACTAGAATGCACTCTAAATATAGTATTAATCGTTATTGTGTTTTTTATCAGTTTTTAATCTTACCCCTTTTTTAAGAAATCACTGCAAGGAGAAGCAGTTTAAAGCATTTGTTTTAGATTTTCGTGCACTAATCACGTTAGAGATGCTTGCTCAGGCAACCATTGCGTGAGGTGTGTGTCATGGTGATGTGTTGACCTTATTACTCTATCTCTTAGGTCTGTGGTCCTGAGTAGAGCACAGTTAATTTGATGCCCAACTGTGAATGGTCTCACCGAGCCCGATTCCAATAGCCAAGGCTGCGGAAAAATTCACTGTGATTATTGTATTGATTGTTATTGCTATCTTTTGTTCCTAGTCTTCAACCCTAGTTTCGTCATTAATGACCTTAAGGAGAAAAATTTTAGAGGTTCTGTTTTAGATGTATATGCATTATTCACGCTACACAGTCATATGTTTACCTTATTGCCTGATTAACACAGCTCTATAGTAATGTGTAGTCTAAGTAGTGTGTTGTGTGTTATTTTAATCCTTTTCCCTCATCTGCAATCCCAGTTTCATCATTAATAACTTTAAGCAAAAGAACCTTTGAGGTTTTGCTTTAGATTTCTGTGCATTAGTCATATTCCAGGCTCATATGTTCACTTCATTGCTTAGTTAGCACAACTTTTTACTAACGTGCATTCTGAATATTGTATTCATTGTTATTGTTATTTTTTTTTTCAATCTAAAATCCCAGTTTCGTCATTTACGACTTAAAGGAGAAAGATTTTAAAGGTTTTGTTTTAGATTTCTGTGCATTAATCATGCTACAGGCACATATGTTCACTTCATTGCTTAGTTAGCACAACGTTTTACTAACGTGCATTTTGAATATCGTATTCATTGTTATTGTTATCCCTTTTTCCCAATCTAAAATCCCAGTTTCGTCATTTACGACTTAAGGGAGAAAGATTTTAAAGGTTTTGCTTTAGATTTCTGTGCATTAGTCATATTCCAGACTCACATGATCACTTCATTGCTTAGTTAGCACAACTTTTTACTAACGTGCATTTTGAATATCGTATTCATTGTTATTGTTATCCCTTTTTCCCAATCTAAAATCCCAGTTTCGTCATTTACGACTTAAGGGAGAAAGATTTTAAAGGTTTTGTTTTAGATTTCTGTGCATTAATCATATTCCAGGCTCATATGTTCACTTCATTGCTTAGTTAGCACAACTTTTTACTAACGTGCATTCTGAATATTGTATTCATTGTTATTGTTATTTTTTTTTTCAATCTAAAATCCCAGTTTCGTCATTTACGACTTAAAGGAGAAAGATTTTAAAGGTTTTGTTTTAGATTTCTGTGCATTAATCATGCTACAGGCACATATGTTCACTTCATTGCTTAGTTAGCACAACGTTTTACTAACGTGCATTTTGAATATCGTATTCATTGTTATTGTTATCCCTTTTTCCCAATCTAAAATCCCAGTTTCGTCATTTACGACTTAAGGGAGAAAGATTTTAAAGCTTTTGCTTTAGATTTCTGTGCATTAGTCATATTCCAGACTCACATGATCACTTCATTGCTTAGTTAGCACAACTTTTTACTAACGTGCATTTTGAATATCGTATTCATTGTTATTGTTATCCCTTTTTCCCAATCTAAAATCCCAGTTTCGTCATTTACGACTTAAGGGAGAAAGATTTTAAAGGTTTTGTTTTAGATTTCTGTGCATTAATCATGTTCCAGACTCACATGATCACTTCATTGCTTAGTTAGCACAACTTTTTACTAACGTGCATTCTGAATATCGTATTCATTGTTATTGTTATCCCTTTTTCCCAATCTAAAATCCCAGTTTCGTCATTTACGACTTAAGGGAGAAAGATTTTAAAGGTTTTGTTTTAGATTTCTGTGCATTAATCATATTCCAGGCTCATATGTTCACTTCATTGCTTAGTTAGCACAACTTTTTACTAACGTGCATTCTGAATATTGTATTCATTGTTATTGTTATTTTTTTTTCAATCTAAAATTCCAGTTTCGTCATTTACGACTTAAAGGAGAAAGATTTTAAAGGTTTTGTTTTAGATTTCTGTGCATTAATCATGCTACAGGCACATATGTTCACTTCATTGCTTAGTTAGCACAACGTTTTACTAACGTGCATTTTGAATATCGTATTCATTGTTATTGTTATCCCTTTTTCCCAATCTAAAATCCCAGTTTCGTCATTTACGACTTAAGGGAGAAAGATTTTAAAGATTTGGTTTTAGATTTCTGTGCATTAATCATGTTCCAGACTCACATGATCACTTCATTGCTTAGTTAGCACAACTTTTTACTAACGTGCATTCTGAATATCGTATTCATTGTTATTGTTATCCCTTTTTCCCAATCTAAAATCCCAGTTTCGTCATTTACGACTTAAGGGAGAAAGATTTTAAAGATTTGGTTTTAGATTTCTGTGCATTAATCATGTTCCAGACTCACATGATCACTTCATTGCTTAGTTAGCACAACTTTTTACTAACGTGCATTTTGAATATCGTATTCATTGTTATTGTTATCCCTTTTTCCCAATCTAAAATCCCAGTTTCGTCATTTACGACTTAAGGGAGAAAGATTTTAAAGATTTGGTTTTAGATTTCTGTGCATTAATCATGTTCCAGACTCACATGATCACTTCATTGCTTAGTTAGCACAACTTTTTACTAACGTGCATTTTGAATATCGTATTCATTGTTATTGTTATCCCTTTTTCCCAATCTAAAATCCCAGTTTCGTCATTTACGACTTAAGGGAGAAAGATTTTAAAGGTTTTGTTTTAGATTTCTGTGCATTAATCATATTCCAGGCTCATATGTTCACTTCATTGCTTAGTTAGCACAACTTTTTACTAACGTGCATTCTGAATATTGTATTCATTGTTATTGTTATTTTTTTTTTCAATCTAAAATCCCAGTTTCGTCATTTACGACTTAAAGGAGAAAGATTTTAAAGGTTTTGTTTTAGATTTCTGTGCATTAATCATGCTACAGGCACATATGTTCACTTCATTGCTTAGTTAGCACAACGTTTTACTAACGTGCATTTTGAATATCGTATTCATTGTTATTGTTATTCCTTTTTCCCAATCTAAAATCCCAGTTTCGTCATTTACGACTTAAGGGAGAAAGATTTTAAAGATTTGGTTTTAGATTTCTGTGCATTAATCATGTTCCAGACTCACATGATCACTTCATTGCTTAGTTAGCACAAATTTTTACTAACGTGCATTCTGAATATCGTATTCATTGTTATTGTTATCCCTTTTTCCCAATCTAAAATTCCAGTTTCGTCATTTACGACTTAAGGGAGGAAAACTTTAAAGGCTTTGTTTTAGATTTCTGTGCATTAATCATGTTCCAGACTCATATGTTCACTTCATTGCTTAGTTAGCACAACTTTTTACTAACGTGCATTCTGAATATTGTATACATTGTTATTGTTATTCCTTTTTCTCAATCTAAAATCCCAGTTTCGTCATTTACGATTTAAGGGAGATATTTTAAGGGTTTTGTTTTAGATTTCTGTGCATTAATAATGTTCCAGACTCATATGTTCGCGTCGTTGCCAGGTTAACAGAAATGGTTACTATTGTCCACCCTGATTAAAGTATTGCTTGTTATTGCTATTTTGTTCTCAGTACTCAATCCCAGTTTCGCCATTCATGACTTTAAGCAGAAAAATCTTAGAGGTCTTGCTTTAGATTTCTGTGCACTAGTCATGTTCAAGACACATATGACCACTTCATTGCCTAGTAAGCACAACTTTTTGCTTTTGTGCATCCTGAAAATTGTATAGATTGTTATTGTTATCACTTTTTACCAACCTACAATTACGGTTGTCATTTATGATGTAACGGAGAAAAAGTTTAAAGGATTTGTTTTAGATTTCTGTGCATTAATCATGTTCCAGACTCATATGTTCGCGTCGTTGCCAGGTTAACAGAAATGGTTACTAATGTCCACTCTCATTAAAGTATTGCTTGTTATTGCTATTTTGTTCTCAGTACTCAATCCCAGTTTCGCCATGCATGACTTTAAGCAGAAAAATCTTAAAGGTCTTGCTTTAGATTTCTGTGCACTAGTCATGTTCAAGACACATATGACCACTTCATTGCCTAGTAAGCACAACTTTTAGCTTTTGTGCATCCTGAAAATTGTATAGATTGTTATTGTTATCACCTTTTACCAACCTACAATTACAGTTGTCATTTATGATGTAAAGGAGAACAAGTTTAAAGGTTTTGTTTTAGATTTCTGTGCATTAATCATGTTCCAGACTCATATGTTCGCGTCGTTGCCAGGTTAACAGAAATGGTTACTATTGTCCACCCTGATAAAAGTATTGCTTGTTATTGCTATTTTGTTCTCAGTACTCAATCCCAGTTTCGCCATTCATGACTTTAAGCAGAAAAATCTTAGAGGTCTTGCTTTAGATTTCTGTGCACTAGTCATGTTCAAGACACATATGACCACTTCATTGCCTAGTAAGCACAACTTTTAGCTTTTGTGCATCCTGAAAATTGTATAGATTGTTATTGTTATCACCTTTTACCAACCTACAATTACAGTTGTCATTTATGATGTAAAGGAGAAAAAGTTTAAAGGTTTAGTTTTACATTTCTGTGCATTAATCATGTTCCAGACTGATATGTTCGCGTCGTTGCCAGGTTAACAGAAATGGTTACTATTGTCCACCCTGATAAAAGTATTGCTTGTTATTGCTATTTTGTTCTCAGTACTCAATCCCAGTTTCGCCATTCATGACTTTAAGCAGAAAAATCTTAGAGGTCTTGCTTTAGATTTCTGTGCACTAGTCATGTTCAAGACACATATGACCACTTCATTGCCTAGTAAGCACAACTTTTAGCTTTTGTGCATCCTGAAAATTGTATAGATTGTTATTGTTATCACCTTTTACCAACCTACAATTACAGTTGTCATTTATGATGTAAAGGAGAAAAAGTTTAAAGGTTTTGTTTTAGATTTCTGTGCATTAATCATGTTCCAGACTCATATGTTCTCGTCGTTGCCAGGTTAACAGAAATGGTTACTAATTTCCACTCTCATTAAAGTATTGCTTGTTATTGCTATTTTGTTCTCAGTACTCAATCCCAGTTTCGCCATTCATGACTTTAAGCAGAAAAATCTTAGAGGTCTTGCTTTAGATTTCTGTGCACTAGTCATGTTCAAGACACATATGACCACTTCATTGCCTAGTAAGCACAACTTTTAGCTTTTGTGCATCCTGAAAATTGTATAGATTGTTATTGTTATCACCTTTTACCAACCTACAATTACAGTTGTCATTTATGATGTAAAGGAGAAAAAGTTTAAAGGTTTTGTTTTAGATTTCTGTGCATTAATCATGTTTCAGACTCATATGTTCGCGTCGTTGCCAGGTTAACAGAAATGGTTACTATTGTCCACCCTGATAAAAGTATTGCTTGTTATTGCTATTTTGTTCTCAGTACTCAATCCCAGTTTCGCCATTCATGACTTTAAGCAGAAAAATCTTAGAGGTCTTGCTTTAGATTTCTGTGCACTAGTCATGTTCAAGACACATATGACCACTTCATTGTCTAGTAAGCACAACTTTTAGCTTTTGTGCATCCTGAAAATTGTATAGATTGTTATTGTTATCACCTTTTACCAACCTACAATTACAGTTGTCATTTATGATGTAAAGGAGAAAAAGTTTAAAGGTTTTGTTTTAGATTTCTGTGCATTAATCATGTTCCAGACTCATATGTTCGCGTCGGTGCCAGGTTAACAGAAATGGTTACTATTGTCCACCCTGATAAAAGTATTGCTTGTTATTGCTATTTTGTTCTCAGTACTCAATCCCAGTTTCGCCATTCATGACTTTAAGCAGAAAAATCTTAGAGGTCTTGCTTTAGATTTCTGTGCACTAGTCATGTTCAAGACACATATGACCACTTCATTGCCTAGTAAGCACAACTTTTAGCTTTTGTGCATCCTGAAAATTGTATAGATTGTTATTGTTATCACCTTTTACCAACCTACAATTACAGTTGTCATTTATGATGTAAAGGAGAAAAAGTTTAAAGGTTTTGTTTTAGATTTCTGTGCATTAATCATGTTCCAGACTCATATGTTCTCGTCGTTGCCAGGTTAACAGAAATGGTTACTAATGTCCACTCTCATTAAAGTATTGCTTGTTATTGCTATTTTGTTCTCAGTACTCAATCCCAGTTTCGCCATTCATGACTTTAAGCAGAAAAATCTTAGAGGTCTTGCTTTAGATTTCTGTGCACTAGTCATGTTCAAGACACATATGACCACTTCATTGCCTAGTAAGCACAACTTTTAGCTTTTGTGCATCCTGAAAATTGTATAGATTGTTATTGTTATCACCTTTTACCAACCTACAATTACAGTTGTCATTTATGATGTAAAGGAGAAAAAGTTTAAAGGTTTTGTTTTAGATTTCTGTGCATTAATCATGTTTCTGACTCATATGTTCGCGTCGTTGCCAGGTTAACAGAAATGGTTACTATTGTCCACCCTGATAAAAGTATTGCTTGTTATTGCTATTTTGTTCTCAGTACTCAATCCCAGTTTCGCCATTCATGACTTTAAGCAGAAAAATCTTAGAGGTCTTGCTTTAGATTTCTGTGCACTAGTCATGTTCAAGACACATATGACCACTTCATTGTCTAGTAAGCACAACTTTTAGCTTTTGTGCATCCTGAAAATTGTATAGATTGTTATTGTTATCACCTTTTACCAACCTACAATTACAGTTGTCATTTATGATGTAAAGGAGAAAAAGTTTAAAGGTTTTGTTTTAGATTTCTGTGCATTAATCATGTTTCAGACTCATATGTTCGCGTCGTTGCCAGGTTAACAGAAATGGTTACTATTGTCCACCCTGATAAAAGTATTGCTTGTTATTGCTATTTTGTTCTCAGTACTCAATCCCAGTTTCGCCATTCATGACTTTAAGCAGAAAAATCTTAGAGGTCTTGCTTTAGATTTCTGTGCACTAGTCATGTTCAAGACACATATGACCACTTCATTGCCTAGTAAGCACAACTTTTAGCTTTTGTGCATCCTGAAAATTGTATAGATTGTTATTGTTATCACCTTTTACCAACCTACAATTACAGTTGTCATTTATGATGTAAAGGAGAAAAAGTTTAAAGGTTTTGTTTTAGATTTCTGTGCATTAATTATGTTACAGGCTCATTTGTTCTCATTATTGCCTCGTTAACAGAACTCTTTGTGTATTTTGAATATTGTATTGATTGATATCGTTAACCTTTTCTCCTAACCTGTACTTCCAGTTTCGTCATTGACAACATCAAGGAGAAAAATATTCGGGTGCTGCTTTAGATTTCTGTGTCTAAATCACGTTACATTTTCGCTTCGTTGCTTTGGTAACACAAGTGTTTACTAATGTGCACTGTGATTATTGTATTGATTATCATTGTTATCTTTTGTTTCCAGTCTTCAATCCCAGTTTCTTCATTAACAACTTGAAAGAGAAAATTTTTACAGGTTCTGTTTTAGATTTAAATGCATTAATCGCGCTACAGTGTCACATGTTCACCTTATTGCCTAGTAAACACAGCTCTATACTAATGTGCAGTCTAAGTAATGTATTGATTGTTATTTTTACTTTTTTATTTATCCCAGTTTCGCCATTAATGACTTTAAGGAGAAGAATCTCAGAGGCTTTGTTTTACATTTCTGTGCATTAATCATTTGCCAGACTCATATGTTCACTTCACTGCCTAGTTAGTACAACTTTTTATTAATGTGCACTCTGAATATTGTATTGAGCTTTATTATTATCCCTTTTTCCCAATTTAAAATCCCAGTTTCGTACACATTACTGCATGGTTAACACAACTCTTTACTAGTGTGTACTCTAAATATTGTATTGATTGTTACTGTTATCCTTTTCTTCTAACCTGCAATTCTAGTTTCGTCATTGACGACTTTTAGGAGGAAAATGTTCGGGAGTATATTAATCACGTTACGGGCTCATATCTTGACTTCATTGCCTTGTTAACACAACCGTTTACGAATGTGCACTCTGAATGTTGTATTGATTGTTATTGTTTTCTATTTCCCCAATCTGCATGCGCAGTTTTGGCATTAATGACTTTAAGTGAAAAAATGTTAGAGGTTTTGTCTTAGATTTCTGTGCATTAATCATGTTTGAGACTCATATGTTCGCTTCATTGCCTGGTTAACACAACTCTTTACTTATGTTCACTCTGATTATATTATCGATTATTATTGTACCTTTTGTTCCCCAATTTCGTCATTAATGACATTAAAAGGAACAATTTTAGAGGTTCTGTTTTAGATTTCTATGCGTTAATCATGCTGCAGAGTCATATGTTCACCTTATTGCCTGATTAACACAGTTTTATACTAATGTGCAGCCTAACTAGTGTATTGATAGTTATTTTGATCTTTTTCCCCATCTGCAATCCGAATTTCCTCATTAATGACTTTAAGGAGAAGAATATTAGATTTTTTGTTTTACATTTTTGTGCATTAGTCAAGCTCTAGGTCTAGAGACTGGTATGTTCACTCCATTGCGTAGTTAGCACAACTGTTTACTAATGTAGACTTTGAATATTGTACCTATTGATTGTTAAGTTTCGACATTTATGACTTAAAGGAGAAAAAGTTAAAAAGTTTTGTTTTAGATTTCTGTGCATTAACTAGGTACGTTCTATGCTAACACTTTGTTTTCTGGTTAACGTCGTTTTTACTAATAATCATTTCTAATATTTACAAAATGGAAGCAATTCTAAAGTTATGGGGCACAAACACACATTTTATTTGTAACTAGGATAAATTAAACTTACCTACACTTCCCCGATGTGATGTGGATGGATGATGGTTCAGTTATATACTGTAATTGTTTCTAGGAGAAACTTCAACTGTGAGTCAACTATAGCACAGTATTTTGATAAAGGAATTTGTTACCCATTTCAGGCTGTTTCGAGAAGTCATAAAGCAGTTAATTGCAAGTTTTGAAATAAGTGACATTTATCAACAGGTATATAATGGCTTGTGAGAGATAAGTTATTATTATATGTTATAAAATAATATATCGGTATTAAATCGTAGTGAAGATGTTTCAATGGAAAGCATAAAAAAATTAAACTAATTGAATATATCAAGTAGCTACCCAATTGTAACTTTTCATGCCTTGCTAAAGGTATAATTTCAAAGTTTCAGTGTGAACAGTGTTTTTCCGTTGTTTAAATCTATATATTGATCTAATAAATAAAGTTTCCTTCTGGTCATCTTACATTTTTCTTGGCTCCTTGTTCACTTACAATGCTCTGTCGAGCTTCTTTTCTTCCGGTATTTAAAGAAATTGCCATTTCCGTGTCTTCAACATTTTAACAGAAGTGTTTAAAGTAGGCATTTTGATTACATCCACAGATGAATTGGTTCCAGAATTTCCTGAACTTTCTGCAGTTGATTAGTTGTCAGAATCATAAGTGTTGGAAGCATCTAGGATTGACGGATGATAGCGCAAACAGGTTCATGAAGGCTCATCCCGAGTAAAAATAATATTTGCTTCATTAGTTTAGAGATTCATATTGTTATTTGAATTAGGATTTTTCTTGTGTAATTTTTCTCCAGGCTCTGGTGCCAATAGTATTTTAAAATTAACTCCTTTTAGTAGCAAATATTTTATTTAATTTTCTGCACAAAGTCATTAAAGTCAAACTAAACATAGTAAACAGCAATTCATACCACTGATAACGATATACACATAATTCTTGCCTTTCCCGTTTTGTTGTTCGTTTTTTTCTTCTACCACCTTTCGAGAACTTTAAGTTAATTTTTTAGTTGTTTTGTTGCAAATGGTAGGTTGTTTTATAGAACTTTCTATTTAATCCCATATCTTTATATATGTTCTAGTTTTCTTTGTTAAACACTTTTGATAAGTTGATAGCAGAATTATAGTAGATCAATTTGTACATTTTGCATTTTAGTATCCACTTTGCATTTCTAAAGCAAATTGGTTCTAAGGTAAAATAAGCTGCAAAACCCATATATTTTAGTATATACCTTAACCATTGTCCGAAGATCAGCTATCTTCTAGTTTATGCTGTGCCGTTATAACAATAATAATTATAATCATGTATGTGTAACTAAATCATTATTAATGACTCAAGCTAGTTAGAAAATAAAAACCGACCAAAATTAATTTAAAAGCAGCTGTTTCAAAGTGTATCATGGATATCCTGTTGAATCAATACATGAGCGTAGATATAGTCTTCAGCACAGTACAGGCGACAGCTTTATGTAGTAATTTTAAGTGGCTATTTGAATTTAAGGCCCGCATGCGTTTATAAAATTCCATAATACATTTATTATAGTGTAATTTATTCTACGCTTGCATGCTTAATGCTCTTAATTGAAAAACCTCCCAGCTATTAGCTTAGTGGACGTATTTTACAACTACTGGATTAGTACAAAGATAACTAGACAGACATGTTGCCGTTTACTTTCTTTAGTTAGAAGCAAAAGCGACAAAAGATTATATGTAGTAGGTAGTAGTGTCCACAACAAGAGCGTTGTATATAAGTTAGAAGTGCAGTATGCTAAGAGCTGTGTTTAAATTCTGCAATTTTTATTGCATATTTAGTACAGAATGAAACAGTTAATTTTTCAGATTCTGCATTTTGAACATAGGTCGATTATTATGAACATCAACGCCGATCTGTTTTATACTGCCAACCCTCCACTGGAATCATTCTGCTTTGTATAACATGGACAACTTCCATCATCTATCATCTGCTAGATCAGCCTCTTCCTATATGTTTGATATATCAATTCGTACAGCCATACAGTTTCGTATTCTTTTCTCGATTTCAATGTCCTTTTATCTATCTTTATGTTATCAATAATTACAGTGGTGTCTCCTGCGCACACTGTCTTTGCCTCTGTCATGTTTATTTCCAAGCATACAGTTTTTTATGTTGCTTCTAGCTCCATGAGCACGTCTTTAAGATCATTTTCATTGTCGGCACACAAAACCACATCGTCAGCAAACCTGAGATAATTCAGCTTCGTACTATTTATATCGATACCCCGGTTCGACCACCACACTACAATATTCCTTCTAGAACTACGTTAATGACTGCGGGGAGCACAAGCCTGGACAAAATAAATAATATGATCACACAGAGAGCGATGGAAAGGAAAATGGAAGGAGCAACACTAAGGGATAAGATTAGGAATGAAAAACAGAAGTAATGAATATCATACGTAGACTAACACAACTAGAATGGAATCACGCAGGCCACGTAGCAAGAGTAATTGACAATGCATGGTACGTAGGAACCATAAAAAAGGAAAAGAGGAAAGCCTATCAGTAAATGCTGTGTCGATCCAAGAAAATACCAGAATTTGGTGTGGTTCAGAACGGCCACTAAAAATGATGGAAGAGGCTAAGGAAAACTTATTCTCAATTTTGGGGCCACGAAAGAAGAAGGAATGAATTTTTAAGTAGCTGCCTTTAGTTTTGATTACCCTGTGCTTAAAAAATTATATGCATCAAACTTCTACAAAAGCCACTTGATATGGGTGAAGTGGAGCAAGTAAAAAACATTTTCACTGTTCTGTATGCTTATGTTCAAACATTCATTCTTCCCCACATTTACTGCATTCATCTTCAATTTGTTATTTTAAAACATTTAGAATATTACCATACAGACAAACTTCTATCACAGTTTCACATTCGTTACAGCAATATTAAAAAAAATCCTTTTTCAAATATTGAGGAAACGTTCGTTAATTCTTCCAATAACACATTAGAAACTAGTGTTTATCATAGCTGCGGCAATATTACGTAGTTCGGGAATCCTATCGGAACTAGCGTCAAAGTACTCGTCACTCTGAGAGGAACTTCAAACGAGTAACTATTACGTAACCGAGAATACTACTGTAACTTTGACGTATAAACAACTTTATTTGAGAAATTCACAGTT
Source organism: Agriotes lineatus (assembly GCA_940337035.1). Taxonomy (NCBI): domain Eukaryota; kingdom Metazoa; phylum Arthropoda; class Insecta; order Coleoptera; family Elateridae; genus Agriotes; species Agriotes lineatus. The sequence continues at coordinate 91,654 of CALNHX010005582.1, read as the reverse complement.
GCTGCCACTTAGTAGTTACCACTAGTGGTTACTTTGTAGCTGTATCTGACGTGCAGACAGCTTTCCCGGTATTGAAAAAGTCGTGGTTACCTTTGGGACAACCTTAAACGTTTTAATAACTTCAAGGTGGCTAACGATAGCAGCGGCGACTAATTTATGCTACTTCAACGCGGATTCCAAGTTGTATCTATTTTGAAGCAGTTTTGATAGTAGCCGCGACGTTTTGGACACATTTATCTTCCCTGTAAAGTTATGGAACTTGTTAATAATATTTATTAGTGTTAATACCGTTTCCGCTGCCTGTAGAATATAACGCAGCTGTGCACGGTTACTTAAAGTGCGTGTCACCTTCTAAGTTCACCGTGAAGTAACCTTCACCATCTATTTCCCCATATTGATAAAATTTTATGCTCTGGGTGTGTTCTCACGCACTTTGTTAGTTCTTTCTTAATTATTAATGCATATTTGAAATTAGATACTGGCAAGATTTTATCTCAAAGTTATCCTTGAATAATGACTTAGATGTTCCGACTACAACAGAATTCCGTTGTGTTCCCATTCATAGGGAATAACAGTGAAATACTGATGGGGCCAAAATTATATATAACAGCAATGATATAACATGAAAAAGAAAATAACACTTATTGCTTGGGTAAAAAAAAGATAAACATAGTAGCAAATATTCGAGTAGGCTTGATTATGAAATATGTCAACTAAAAATGCCTACTAAATTTTTTTTTTCGTATAGTCATATCTTTCTTGCTCGAGCATTCTATTTTATTATTCATGTTATCTCATTGCTGTTATATATAATTATGGCCCCATCCGTAGATCCCTTTTCTTTCCTGCATCGGACCAATTTTGAAAAAATTCATAATTCCTTCAAAATAAAAAAACAAAATTTAGTACCTAAATATATTTTTATTGGTCTGTGCTTACCTACCTTTTCTTAAATATTTTATTCAAACACATAAACAATGTATGCGACCACGCGATCATCCAAATTATTAGTAGGTTGAAAATTAGAGAGCGTAGAGTTTCTTGTGGAACTATGAAATGGTAACGAAAACTTTGAATAGGCAGTTTGCTGGGACTACAATATGCTTTAAAGTAAATATAACGTTAAAGTAAAATCTTTGCAGTTTTTGTCACACTATTTAAGTGCAATTACTTTCAGGTAATATTTATTAGTTAAAACGACTTAAAAGTAATTTTTTCTGTAATACGCCATTTTTACGGGAAAAACTTACGACGCCGTTATTAAAAAATACAAAATTTCAAGTCATAGTGGCCTTAATAAGTTAATTAATCGTCGTTCCTGCGAATATAGTAAATTAATATACAATAATTAGTTTCAAGTTTCAACGAACAGTAAAGTTTCAGCATCCAGGATCTCATATTCTGGCTTGACTGACTATTTTGAAACCAAAATTTTAATTAAGAATGCAATTTTGATTAGCGCGTAACCTGATTCGAACTATCGCCATTATGTTTGGCAGTAAACTTGTATTTTTTTAATTTGGTCGCTACGACTAACGGGAAAGAGTAAAAGTTGTGCCTTCGAAGGTTATTTTTATACTATTTGATTTGGTCTTTGAGCTAGGAAAATGAACAAAGGATTATGAAGAAATGAAATATAAGCATCAGTTGGAAGACAACGGAGGGAACACTAGTCTAAAAGAGTAGTAAAGTTTCGTGAAAGTTTCAGCTACCGAACCGCAACGTCGTCACTATATAACCGAAACGTCAATAGAATGTACCGGCAAATTCCAGAAACGCCGCCTAAACGTTGCGGTCGCCAAAAATTGTTCCCAATTTTAGTCGCGTACATGTAATGGGAACGTTTCTATTACGTGCTCGGGACGAGTGACAAAGCACTTTAAAGTTCCTACAATCGTCGGCGGTACGTTCCAGCGACCAATTGTGTTAGTTTGAACGACTTTTCAGATTGCTTGCTGCTTCCATTATCTTCATAATCGTTCACATGGTATTGCTTATTTTTATATTTCGGTCTATGTAATAATTCTCCCTTCGTGCATACTTATAACATTTGATATCTTTTTCATTTTCATATTCGTACAAACACTGCGATTCATCCAGATATCTTTTCAAGGACTTGGCATTCGCCCTCAGTACCTGTTTTTGATCTTCTGTACTCAACAATTTCCATAGAAGTACTTCTTCTCTGAAACTTTCTTAGCCTCACCTTTATTTCATCAGTCGTTCTTCACTGTATATTTCATTTCCCTTTTGCCTACCTTTTTTTTTCAGCTGCATACCACACAGTTTTAGTAACTGTACATTTATTCTGAGTAACAATATTGAACTGCCAGCTGCACCGGGTATAATATAACTGCTGTTTTTTATAGGTGTAAAGCAGATATAGCACTTTATTTAGTAACGTCAAAACGTCTTGATGGCATCAACAATTTTTAAACTGTAGTGAATATAACACTTCCGATCTCTTACAGCTTAGAAGCTCAGCTTCTTTTATTTCAGATACAATTGACTTTTATATCAGGTAGGGTAATATATAAATTATAATTCTTTAATCTGCCTTTCTTCCTTTTATTATAGGCCAGTGGCATGCTGTGAGCACAAAGGGTTCGATGAGCCCTCTTTTTCCTTAGCTCGGGCAGGTGGCTAGCTTTGCCCATCGAAAGTGAGGCGGAATTCCTTTGTTTAAGGGTTAACAACTACCACAGGTGTTAGCGTGGCAGCAGGGGAGCGTACGATTTTAAAATCCTTCTAGGATCCGCCGGAATTCGAACCTGGGCCGGCCTCCTGAGAAGCTAGCATTTGCTCGCTGGGCCATCCATTCACAATTCTTTAATCTTATTTTCAAATTTAAAGTTTATATTTGAATATGGCGTGTCGGTAACACGGATCTCCATTTTATCTATCCTAAAGTAGACGACTTTTTAACCTCACTTTGACGAAATTATGTTAGCAATAATTCATAGGTATATGAGAAGTTTGCTTAGCTTCCTATGAATACTAAATTGCATTGATTTTCCAACAATGTTGATCAACTTTTTGTAGTTTCCTTCTCGTTCGCATGTGGTCTCACAGTGAGCTGCAGATGATGGCTGGCGATGCGTGCACAGATGAAACGGGGTTCGATGGTTGTCCTCGTTGAGGCGGCACTTCCTTCAGGCTCAACACAGCCCGATAACCTCGTAGTCTATGAACCTTCTTCACATCGGCAAACTCGCAGCTTCAGGCGTCCAAACAGGAATCTAGCTTCTTCTGCATGGTATTCTCAAGGTGTTACCTTTCAAGACGCATCGTAGATGCACCCGTGCTTAAAAACTGCCCTTACTTGACCACTATACGTCGGACGCTTTATTTGTGTACCACGAATATTATAGTTACCGTAGACTTTTGTTCAAATGCAATTTATGTCTTCGATAAAGTAACACCTTTACCAGAAAATTTGTATTAATTTTTCCATAATTTGGGAAGTACAAACGTTTTGATTTGTTTTTAAATTCCACCCTTTCCAACTTATATATTTCCAAAATATCTCCGAGAAATCAACTGCATTATTTAATATACAAACATGATAAATCACATTACCTAATTTAGTTACTTGATCAATAATATACATACAATTTACTTTATTTTTAAGACTTCTTGTTGCAATGATTTAATTCACATTAAATAAGAATTACTGTGTGCTGAGCTGGTTATCATACATTTCTAATTAATAAATTTTAGTATCATTGCAGTACATATAACGGCAAATATTTATGCAAGGCGATTCCTAAAAAATCTCGAAAATCCACGCATGTCAAAAATCGGTTTGCCTTTCTGAGCGCCGGTTGACCCAAGAGGCCGCGATCGCGTCTGCGAAGGAAGGGCTTGCACCCCCTCAATCATATCGCACCCTCTAATATCCTCTGACGTCCTTGATAATGCAACAACACCCCTGCATGCTAAGTTTGGGGTCTAGCCCTTGCCCTTCGCCGCCGAGTCGATATTTTCTGTTGAATGTCGGCTACTGTATCGAATTCAGACTCGCACAACAAGTTTTATTAATGCTAAAAATTCGAATTTGAACATTCAGTTGTTTTCCCGTCAGCTAACAAGGCTAACGCGACGTATGGTTCGCAGAGGCACACGCTTTGTGGTCTTCAACCTTTCGTTATGATTTTTTTCAAAGCGAGACATTTGTAAGACGCCCAGGTGTTTTTTTGGATGTTTTGTAAATCGCCAGTGGACGTTTGAAATTAGTAGGTTGCTTTCGGATCCAGGCTTGCGTGAAAACCATTCGAGTGTGTTCTGATTGTCGTCCATATGTCTTTTCCTAACAGCCGGTAGGATATTTTGATAACAACTAAATTAGAAGTTATGTACGTGGCATATCAAATGTCACCCCTTAATGATATTCAGTGCGTTTTGCGCATAAATAACGAGGCTGTGCAGGTCGAATGCCACGTTAACGTCTTAATCTGGCAACTCGGCTTTCAGGGCTGGTGGCAGGGACACCACAATAAAAAATCATAAACCGTAGCAAACGTTGTTATCCCCTTTATACGGTCTGTTATTGTTAATTATGCCCTTGACGGATCTGTGATGTGGGAACTGGGAACGCGAGAGTTCTTGATGACTCCCTGCAGGACAAGTCTTGTTTTATATCTGCCAAGGGCTTGTTTTCCTGTTCCGGTCGTGTTTGTCATAGTAGATAGCAGTAAACTGGATTTTTAATTATCTACAATTATAATTTTTATTACTTTGGATAAATATGAATACAGGAAGGATTCATGCATGTATCTTTTAATTTCTTGTCTTGCAGCTTTCTGTAAGAACATTTCTATGGTATTTTCGTCTGTTGCAAGCAAAACGATTGCTATACAGATTGCAGCACTCCACTAGGACCATAGCAAAAGCAAGGGGACCCTACATGTGGCCTTAATTGTATTTAAAAAATTAAAAAATCCAATATATACTTTGTATTTATAGTGATCCTAACGACCTACCGCTATCGTACTTCGATTGTTCGCTTGTTAAACAAAACCACGGCCACATGCATATTCTCCTTGCTTTTCCAATGGTCTTAGTAGCCTGCCTCATTCTGTATATGGCATGAAGTGGTGGATGTGACATAAGAAATGCTTCATAGGAAGTAGGTATTAGAGGACGTAAATGCTATCTCAAGTTATTAATACGAGTATGTCGTTCCTCTGATCATTGTTCATGTGATTTATAATTTGTCTTTTTGTTTCTTCTTTTTTTATTAATTTCTTCGCTGAGTTCTCCCGCTTCTTCCACTTCAATTTTCTATGTGCTATACTACTCTTTTACTTTATTTGTCTTATTTATAAGGGGTATTCTGTTATTGGCAGTCTCATGAGCTTTTCTTACTTACTACCTACAGAGTTCATCCGCTTTGCATTCAAAGTATTATTGTAAATAGCTTCCTGGTGCATCTATCAAGCTCTTTCAGCTCATCAGAGTATCAATCAATGATGTTAAATATTAATTGCCTGGATTCTTTGATTGCATGAGAGGTCAGATTTGAGGACAGGTCTTATTCGTCTCTTATATTCACGTTATATATATTTTTTAAGGTGTTCATATCCGCTTTGTAAACTTTCTTGGAAAGCGAAATTAGATATATGTAGAAAAGAAGAGAAGATATTGAGTCACTTTGAAATATATTTCTTTTTATTCTGATGGTCTCGCTGGTACGCTCTATTCTATCACAGTGCAGTAATAGCTTGGTCTTTTATGGTTTCATTGTTACTTCACATAAATAGACAGTTCTTGCATTTATATGGTATGTTTGCATGGCTTTGATGATTGAAATATGTGGCAGGCTGCAGAAGCCTTTCTTATAGTTAGTCTTTGCGTCCATAAAATTCTTTGATGCATCCTTTTCGTTGACTTAACATAAGATTGTGGTTCAGAAGGTGGATATCTTATCTTGTTATGATGGACGTCACAAGTTTATACAAGACTGGTAATTAGGTTATCGGCCTGTTGTTTTTAAAATTCTTCATCTCCTGTGTTTGGCCTAACATACTAAATTAGAATTTTTTAATATTTAATATAGCACAAGGAACCATCTCATGAATTTGTCAACATACAGAAACAAGCAACAGCAAATCAATTCAATATGTCTTATTAGTACAATGAGCCATGTGCTTAAACTATTCTTGAAAATTATACAGAACAGGATATACTTTTAGGTGAGTTTTTTAAAGTGTTACAAAGCGATATCTTGAAAACCTTTTCAAATAGTTCGATAGAATTTTGGTGTGGTGATAGAAAGATGGGGGAGACATATTTAAATATATTTTTGACATTTACTTCCTCTCTCTGTTTTGAGGGGTGGGGGTAAGTTTGGAATTTTAAATTAGATGATGTACTTTTGTTTATAAAATTCGAATCTACGTAAAAGACTATGTATGTATACAAAAATCCTTTTTGATGTGGTTATGGTGACGAATTTATGGTTTATTAGGTTATAAAATAAAAAAAATATTTACCATTTACTTTCTACTTATTTATCGTTTGTCTTCCAAACACTTTCTCACTCTTTTTCTAAATGAATTTTGTACCCGCTATAACATTCCAGGCGCCACCAGTAAGCAGGCAAAGCAGATTCGGTCAAGAGTAAATAAAAAGAAATTTGTACACCTACGTAGTTTTTACGTATAGTCGAATTTTATAAACAAAAGTCCACCATCAAATTTAAAATTCCAAAGTTACCCCCACCCAGCAAAGCAGAAAGAGGGGGTAAATGTCAAAAATATGTTTAAACATGTCCTCCCGTCTCCCTACTACCTCGCCAAAGTTTCATTAAAATATTTTAAACCGTTTTCGAGATATCGCCTTGTAACACTTTAAAAACTCACCTATTAGTGTAGAATGCGAAACAAAGCTAAGTGGCTTGTAATTGTAGCTGGTTGCCTTCTTTCTTCTAGAACAGCGTAAAGATCGACGAAAATTATACTAAATGAAAACGCGTTGAGAACGAAAAATGGTGATAAGAACAGTAAGAAGAAGAAAACCTGCATAACCAGGACGCGTCTATTGTAATAGCAGAAAATATAGCCTAGTATAGCTAAGATATAATTGATAATGATTTTTGTTAGTTTATTCAAATTCTTCAAGTTTTGGTCTAGCAATTTGGTACGTCGCTTATAGTTTTTAACTTTTTGTAGCTTGTACTGCTTTAGTTTTTGAAAAGTCACACGTATATATAAGGTAAAGAACTGGTCCCAATACACTTCCCTGTGACGCACCTACTATGATTCTTCATGTTGAACTTAAAGATTTTCCTAGCCCTATAGATTTAGCGTTACCTATTGTTTTAAACAAAACCTATTTTCGTGTATAGGCGTTTGGAGGCTGGGGCCAAGTTTGTCATTTTACTGCTGCTTTATAAGCTGTACAAATCTGTGCACTGCAAAATGAAATAATTGCATAACATTCAGCAAACGTAAAATTTGTTTTATAATTGTTTGTACCTGAGATGCCAGTTCTTGAGTAAATAAATAGGATTTCTCGTTTAAAGATATCCAGAGTTTTTTATTTCTTCTGTGGTTATAAAATTAAACAGCTGCGGAGCAGCCGATTAAGGTTTTACGTCAAGGCAAGTCTACGTTACTGCCTAAATTGCAAGTAAGTGGGCTCATGCAACACGGTCTTCTTCAAAGTTTACCCGTGAGTGAAACGAGATGATTTTAGTGCTAACATGCAAGACTCTAACCCAATATTACCTACGCGACTGCGTTCCACGAAGTAAGCAAGCGGATCCAGGAGAAAGACTAGTCAAAGAGGACCAATTGAGATATCGCGTCAAGATGATGACGCTGATAAGCGATGCAAGGAACAGTGATGCAGTTATCGTGGGCAACTGTCTGCTAGGCTAAGGTTTTGGCGAGGTCCTGCATCGAGACGCTTTTCCTGATTTGTTCTAGTAGCCAAAACAACACGAGAACTACTGTGGCTACCAGTGCGCAAAAAGTTTACCGATACCAAATAAGGCGCAAACATTAGATATACATTGAATTATAGAAATTGCCATAATTTCTGGAGTACTCGAATTAATTATAATATAATATACATATTTGAAAAGGTAAAAACATATGCAATTTGATAGTGCCAAAACTAACAGCACCTTTTATGTCGTAACTCAGCAACTATAGATGACTAAATTATAGTAATTTACGTTGCATTAAGAATCACTACTTTTCTTTTTTGATATTCGGAAGAACAGATTATCTACGATGTGAAATAGAAATGTATTTTTTTCATTTTTTGGTTGTTGTTCTATACCTAATTAAAATGTCTTCTGTTTTCTGGCCCTATGTGTGCAAACAATTTTCTTTCAACTCTAATAATAACGTACAGCTCGTTTTTATCCCATCGCAAATGGGACATTCTGTATATTTTGCACGCGAATTTGAATTAAAAGTTAAGAAATCGGAGAAATTGAAGTGTTTTACAAAGAACATATGAAACATCTTCTTTAAATGCTCTCTCGTTTAAATAAGATTCTTCAACTGTTTACGCCATATCTTCTGGCAATTTTCATGGCTTTGAAGTTGATTAAGTGCCCATATTAAAAAAAAATAAAACTCTGTTTAGAAGGTTGCTTAGAAGAAGCTGTCAAATATGAAGTCACAGTCACCAACTCTAAAAAACAATTTTGATTGGTTTTTCCCTCTTTTTTTATCAACCGGTATATTACCACCAATTAGATACTGCAAAGCTAACTTATAATCGAATACGATAATGATGTACTGTCGAACTTGAGTTTCGGTCACTTCTCAACCTCGAAAGTACGTTAATCGAAATTAGTGCTAACATTCTCATTTTTGTGTGTCCAAAATAAAGAAACACAAGTATCTTCAGAAAATTTAATATGAAATGATCCGAATATCAACATCAATTCAAAGAAATTATATTTTTAGTATACATATTTAAAAACCAAAAAGATCAAACATTTTTTATTATCCAACATCATTCGTTGTCTATAGCCTCTTTTACGTTTCGGTGTCGAGAACCATTCATACCTAGCGGGAAGTGCAACGGAGATAAAGGGCCGCACGAGACTTACAAAACGCTCCCCCGCACGCAAACATACCTTACATTCAACAACTTTAAACGTATCTTACAGCTATCCTATCTAATGCGTTCAAATCTATTGCCGCTTCGAGAAAATAAAATTTCGGTTATGTTCAGATTTGAACGGTGGCGTAACTTCAGATTTCGCCCCCCCCCCCGCGAAAATTGGCTGCGAACCCCTTATAGGTCCTTAATAAAATAAAGTGGCAAAAACATCAATAATAATAATAATTATAATAATAATCCATATAATCAATAATAATAAGATTAGGCACTGCAAAACAATGTTTTAACTAATATAGTTAAAAAATAAAAACGAGATTTTAAGCAATGTGCATACGCCTGGCATTAATGTTTGCAAAATCTGTAATAACCTCTTACAATTCCATTTTAACAGCTATCTCCGACTCAATGGACAATAAAAGAAGGTTTTCCAATCTCTTCTGATGAATACTGTTTCCGACATAATTTTTAGTAATTTTTAATTTAGAGAAGCTTCCTTCAGCTGAAGGGACCGAAACAGGAAATCTTAAAATAATAACAGTGCTGTCAGAATTTCAGGAACAATTTATGGTAAATTCCGATTATCAACTATTAAATATGTACTTCGCAAAATGTTTCACGCTTTTAAACTCTTGTTTATCTCTATTATACGAATTTTTGCACAGGAACAAATGTCTATAGGAAATGAAGGGAAAATATCTTTTTTATAAAATAGTTGAAAAGCTGTTGCTTTTTCTCAGTCATTTCGCACAAAGTCTTTGGATTTAAAAACTAAAAAAGTTTGCCGTTTGAAACATAGATTCAAATCTCTGACTTAACTGGGTTATTGTGACATCTAAAGCTCTATCAGAAATGTTGACCTTAAAATACTTATTAGAATCCGATAATCTTTGATCTTCCAAAAGTTCTTCAAAAGGTCTTTTAACTTTCGGTCTGCGTTTATTTTTAAATGTAGGATTTATGGTCCAGTTGATGGCTAAATTGGTTGCTTGTAATTCAACACTATGGTACTCACTTCGACATTTCTATAAAATATTCTAGAGGTTTCTAATATAGGTTGTAGCTTTAATCAAATCAGTGTCTGGATTCTGTAGCATTTTTGTGATGACAAGTTTCCCCAAAGTTTTATTCGCTAAGACACAAAGAATCACAAATTCTAAATTATGGAAGCTGGTTAGGATTCTTCTCTCCTCATCGCATTCTTCCTTTTTATGTTAATATTGTTTTGTTAAGAGAAGCATTAATGTATTTAAAACGTAATTTAATTGCTGTGAGAATTTGGGTTCTGGAATACCATCGTATAGGGTTAAGTTTTTTATATAGCGGATGCGCTCGTAATGAATCTTAAAAGATCCCACCGATTTACACTTAATCCAAAAATGTGTATTTTGAACAGTAGCAAAAAACATTCAATTTCTCTTACACCTTTAACTGTATCATTAATCACCAAGTTGAGGTTATGCGCAGCGTAATGAACGTGAATGTCTAATGTCTACTAAAAAAATCAAAACTTCACTATTCACCAAGTTAAAATGCACAAAGGTAAACAATAATCGACACATTGTCAATGGAAGCATTTTTTCGCGCTCCTACGGGATCATAGTTCGTAAAGTACCTTACGGATGAGGTAATTACGGTATAGTTGGCAACTCTGCTGCTAACAGAATGAGGATAGGGATAGGCGTCTAAACAAACCATAAATCCACCATTTAATGATCATGTTAAATTATAGAATTCTTACAATACGGACGGTATTACGTGACCTCAAATTAGCCTTACGACTGCAGGAAATTCGCCACTTTCATTACCCTATGCCCCATATTACAAAACAATCTATTTCAGCTTGAATTTAAAGGTCGGCAATTCAAAACTACTTTTGCTTTTTGCGTGGACATCCCATTATGATAAAAATAAACATGGAAAGATGGTTTCCTGTTTGCGTTTATTGAATGAAAGAAAAAGAAAGTAAGGTGGGCCCGCGACCGCGGGGTGTGCGGGTACCAAGTTACACCACTGGATTTGAACTTGGTTGTTAAGCAGACTGCGAACTCACTCAACAACCCAGGTAGCCAACATTAAACATACAACATAATAATAAAGAAGGAAACTTCAATAATTTTATTTTGTGCCTCCTCATGTTCTAAATACTTGTTATAACATTTCAATTGTGAATTTTAATTGTTTTGAATTGTTGTTGATATTCAGATTGATTTTATTACATTTTTTTGAAGATGCCTGGGTTTTTTATGCTAGACAAAAAATCGTTTTTAACTGCAGTTTCCATTAACGTAATTTTCTGGTAGCTATAAGCAAAACTGAAGTTCCACAGTGCGTCCTTATCGTATCTGCTAATAAGTTAAATTGGAAGTATCTTATTTTCTGAAATACACAGGATGGTAAGAAAAAAATTCTATGAAGCATTGAATATTGTTTTTCGGAGTAGGTGATTGTGATTTCATATTTAACACCTTTTTTTAACTCTAAGCAACTTTTTCTAGAAATATTTGTGTATGTATGTGTATATGTATGTATGTATGTATGTATGTACTTATGTATAATCGATAACCTCGTTTTACCTTGCGGTGTAGATGCTGGTGATTTATGTGCTTGCATCTGGCGGTATAATGCTCAACTTCTCCCGGATTCGGGATACAAAGTTGGAGCGCGCCTTTTATGCTTGCACAGCAACCATTGTGTGAGGTGTGTGTGTTATGAGCACAGTTAATTTGGTGCCCAACTGTGAATGGTCTCACCGAGCCCGGTTCAAATCGCAAGGCTGCGAAAAATTCCGGCCCTCGCGAGATTCGACCCACTACTTGCTTAATGCAAGGCAAGCGCTTACCCGTCTGTGCTACTCGGCTTTTGCAAGAAATATTTGTATATTTAAAGAAATGATGATACTTTATTCTTCAGTCATTTTGATATTTTGGAACCTCTCCTGCATATTTAAATATTGGCAAGTGGATTTTAAGTTTGTGAAGATGCAGGTACCTTTATCAAAAATAAAATTGTCTGATAAATGAATAACAAAAAATCCATGTGTTCAAGTTGATGCTGACCATTGTATAAACAGATAATTAACTGAAGAATTTTTTCGATCTTTTTAACAGTTGCTATTTGCCATATGTTTACTTTTTTAAGCTTTCATGTGGAATTTGGCATTAAATAGGCTGTAAATCGAGTTATCACATTAATATGATGTTCAAAGCTATATATTTTTGTGTCATGGTTGTCAATAATTATACGTTCCTTTAACTTTCTAGATGGTTTTTTTGTCTTCTATTATATATTTTCGAAACGCCTTTGCTACCGTCTTTATTGCAGGTAATCATTACTTGACATATTTCCTCGCCTCAGTAAGAATCCCGAGACTTTTATTTTCCAACGGCTGTTCTTTCAGCATTTGAACCAACCGGGGCGGAAGCAGCAAAGCACTCCTCGTCCTCTGTTTTGGCTCTGAAAGTCTTCGCACTTGGATTTCATTCATCAATAACGCATTGTCCAAAATTCCTGCGAATTGAAACATCCAGCTCTATTTTCGCAGGCGCACAAAGGCGTTGAAGGCAATCGAAGTCCATCATTGTTAGAGGTGTCAACCGAAAATAAATATTTGGGGATGTGCTATAATAAATCTCATTACAGTTTGTGGTCCGCTTCACACACGCCTTTCACGGGTTTTCGACAATTTCTCAAATAAGGTCCCGCAGGTGCGGACGTAGAAGTTTCGCTGCTGCGGTGAGGCGGCTGCGGCGAAAGAAGTGGCCTTTGGGCTTCCCCGGCTCTTGGCGATCATTTATATGCCGATTCTTTGCATTCACTTTGTGTGCAACCTGAAGACGGGGCCTTGCGCAAAGGCGCTGCATTATGACTTCAACACTGCAAGGCAGTTGATTTATTGCTGGTTTTGTGCTGGTTTTGGCAGCTCATGTGGTATGTCGCTGGTCGAATTTCATTCAAGAAGCGTGGGACTGGATTTTAAAAAGTGTGCGATTGAAATATCTCCACAAAAAGCTCTTGATTTACAACTTAATAAAATGCAGTAGCCAGTTGCGTCATTTAAAACAGCCAATGAACTAATAAAACATTTTGGTTGCTTGTCGCGTGCATTTAGAGTTTACTAAATTTACTATTTGTGACTCAAGACTGACAATTTGGTATGAAACAGGTAATATATGTAATGGTATAAGGCAATACCATTAATTAAAATTATCGAAATAATTAGTTCATCTTATTTATTCGATAATGTAGGTGATATATTTTACTCGCATAAATTAGAGAACTGGCCTTGCGTAAACATCGCACTTACATGGGAAATATTACTTTGTCGAACTTGTTATAAACATAAGGAACAGAAGCACGACCACCAATAACTGAGATGTACATACACTACATTATCGTGGTTCGGTAAATAACCTATTTGAATTGGGAGTAGAGTTCATAGCAGGTCAAATGCTAACTACACAGACGCATAAAGTCGATTACAAATTTATCAATAAAGGAATAAGTTAAAATGAAATATAGCAACGTACCTTTGTTTTCAGTCAATGCACCAACAGAAGACAAGAATGACCTTGAAAAGAAAAAAATGAGATTATGATGGGAGCTTCCAACGCAAAACTAATAAAGAAAGAGGCAATAGGAATACATAGCTTGTAAACCGTTAACAGTGGAGAAAGAACTATCGAATTAGCTGCTTTCAAATAAATTACGTAATAAGAAGCACATCATCGTCACACGAAGAAATATAAAAGCGGAAAGAGATTGATCATATGGTAAGTAATAAGTGCACCATTTTATTGTAACCTATATTAGAACGACGAGGCGTGAAGAAACGGACTTGGACCGTAATAGTAGTGAGAACAAGAACAAATAAAAAATAAATAAGATATACCATACACTAGCTCGTAACAGAAGAAACTTTAATAGCATGTCAAAACATTAGCGCAAGCCATATAAGACCATCAAATGAGTAAAGTGGGTTAGCAGTGGAAGAATATCAAAGTTTATAGGTATAGTAAAAATTACAGACAAATCTAAGACAATAAAACAAACGTTTGATTGAGCAAAGAGTGTGAAGTAGCTATACGTAATAGAAATAAATCGCAAATAGAATTACTAAAAGAAAAAGAACAAACGAAGAAACATATAAGACAGCTAAAACAAGTGAATTTGCAAACGAAAGGAAAAAAGTACTGTTTGCCGAGAAACTCCGAAAGATGGAAGAATTATATCAAGTCAAAAAATTTATAAAATGTACTTATAAAATTGTAAGAGACACGAAAAGTTCATTTAAATCTAAAAACACAATGTGCAAAAATTACAGAGCAGACATTTCAACAGACGAACAAATAATACTCGTACTGTAGAGATGGTAGAAACATGATATGTTTTATTGGACTTTTTCGACTGTCTAGGGACTCTACGGTGTAAATAGTCTGACATACCTGGGGGCTTTAATAAACAACAGCGGCAACTGTGAATACGAAATTCAACGCACGATACAGTTGGGTAGGACGGCGATGACTCAACTTAACAAAATATGGAAAGGTACAAATATCACAAAACACACGAAAATTCGGTTGTCAAAGAAGCAGACCGCCTTCAAATTGACCCGTTTGAAATGTGGATTTGGAGACGTATGTTGAGAATTTCATGGACAGGTCACCGTACAAACGTCTCCGTTCTAGAAGAAATTCGACCACGACAAAGACTCTCGTGTACCGTTTACACTCGCATTCTGTCCTTCTTTGGACATATCCAACGCAGCAAACATAATATCGAAAGGTTGGTAGTTCTAGGTAAACCAGATGGAAAAAGAAGACGTAGACGTTCACCAAAACGTTGGATAGACTTAACAAGAGATCTTATCCACATTAGTTTGAGTGAAGCCGCCCATATGGCTTCCAGTAGACAAAGATGGCGAAACACAGTAAAAATAGCCATCAGTAATATTCAAAATTAATAATGGGTCACAACACATCTGTCAAGATGTTATGAATAAGAAGAGAAGGGTGTATATCACACAACGTTTCGGGAGTTTTGATCTACTCCCGTCTTCAGGTGTTTCTGGTTAGTCCTGAGAAGGACTGATATTGTACGTAAACTCGTTCCTCCCCCGGGGTTTGACTAGTAATCACGGCGATCATCGGTCCCGGATTCAAACCTCGGAGGAGGCACGAGTTTACGTAGAAAAACTTACAATATCAGTCCTTCTCAGGACTAACCAGGAACACCTGAAGACGAGAGTAGATCAAAACTCCCGAAACGTTGTGTGATATACACCCTAGACAGTGGAAAAAGTTCGATAAAGACCACTGCCAAAAAATGACATTTAGCCCAGTCAACGAAGGAAGTATAAAAACAAATAAATCGGAAAGTTTTAAAATTTGGTGAGGATGTTTATTTGGGCGTACTATTGAATGTATAAAAAGTTCCGAAAAATTCAAGGCTAGCCGGCGCCGCCATCTTGGAAAGAAGCTACAGTTTTATAGTTTTTTGCAAATATTCTATGAAATATCAACTCTATCCCAAAAATTTATATTACAAAAATGAAAATTTAATGCTCTTACATTTTTGAATGTAAGAGCATTAAATTTTCATTTTTGTAATATAAATTTTTGGGATAGAGTTGATATTTCATAGAATATTTGCAAAAAACTATAAAACTGTACCTTTTTTCCAAGATGGCGGCGCCGGCTCACCTTGAATTTTTCGGAACTTTTTATATATCAAATAGTACGCCCAACTAAACATTCTCACCAAATTTTAAAACTTTCTTATTTATTTTTTTCAAACGCTAAAACGGGTCTTTGTTGACTGGGCTAATTCAGAGTACAACATGGTAGAAACAGTTTTCGAGATCAAAGAAACATGATACAGAGTAAAACAAGGGAGGAAAGTACCAATAATATGTTAGCCTATATTCTGTCTCACTTGAGTTGCTGTAAAAGCACTTAATTACTATAGTACGAAGGTAAAATGATATGATTTGGAAGTGCCTACATGGTTATAGTGCAATAGCAGTTTTGTTTACGATCGAGAGTGCTAACTGCGTTTGCTCGACGATTTATGAGTGCTGTCTTTTGGTAGTGATAATATTCTGAAAGAAGTGGCCGTTTAAAGGGTTAGTTGACTTTGCATTTTGGAGGTTACATATTTGACTGCTGATTTGTAGTAACCCTAGTTTCGATCAGGAATTCTAGTGTCATTGCATCACGTTGTGTTGGTATTAGCCTATCTTTGTTTTGGTTGATTAGGGATAGAAAAAACAATTTTCGGCGCACAGAAGCAAACAGTCTGTCGAAGTTTTTGTGTAATTTCGTTTCCAACTCCGAATGAGGCAATATTTAGCTTCTACAGAAAAATATGTATGGTCGTTTTGGTTCCAGATTCGTCTGTGTGTTTATTGTGTCATGGCATCACCTATACAGTGGATATGTTTGGAAAATGGTTTGGCAGCTTTGTAATGTAATTTCATTCTAGTCTTTAGATCAACACCTCTGAATCATTCGGACCGGCGAGAGTGTGTTAAAGCCGTTTTTAAATCTCGAGTAAGATGTGTAAATGAAAGACACCCTTGTGAGTTAATAACACATTTATTGTAGGTCTTTTTGAGGATGATGAATAGTAGTTTTTGTGTGTAATGGAGTCTTTTTTGGATATTGAAGTCGTATAGTGTTAGAATTGGACTGGTATCTTTTTGCTGATAGATAGCTTTAGTGGTATATGGGGTTTTGAGGAGTTGGATTGGATCGACATTGAAGACGGCGGATAAGCGAATGCTGTATCTACATGTTTTTTAATCAGTTTTCTATAATTAAATTGGATTAAGGTTACTGAAAAAACACGTCATAGAGATGTTTATTGTAGCATTAATAT
This sequence comes from Agriotes lineatus, assembly GCA_940337035.1. Lineage (NCBI taxonomy): Eukaryota > Metazoa > Arthropoda > Insecta > Coleoptera > Elateridae > Agriotes > Agriotes lineatus. The sequence continues at coordinate 74,692 of CALNHX010005582.1, read as the reverse complement.
GTACGTGTTAAACCTATATCTATAATTATCAATTTACTGTGAGCGCATCTGATCACCTCGCGAATTTGATCTACACTGTTAAATGACATGCATTCAGAATTACATATAAGTATAGAGTTACATCAGTACGAGGAACTGCCTCATTTGCATTCAAAACTTGTACATAAAATAATAATATATCAACTTAATTGTTGCGCTTTTATGTCTTGTATTTACTTTAACAAGGTATAACTTATCAATTCGTTTGTACTTAACAGATTTATTATCATTGCAAGTTAACGATACTCATAATATCAGAATTTTCCAATTGACATTTGCTGAAAATTGTTGATGATTTAAAGTGATGGCGCCGGTATTTAGTCTTGTTTTCACTTTATAGTGTTAACCGACTCTCAACTGTTGGAGTTTAGTTAACGTGCCCCTTTGAACAAGGATCGTCGAACCATTTTTGGGTATTCGCAATTCGCTATCTGGCTTGCTTTGAAAGGTGTTATGATAGTCATTGGTTTAGTTTGGTGCTATTAATTGTTAGAGTATTCAGCTACATAATAAATAGAGGACATCAGAAATAGCATAAAGCAGATGAAGAATGACAAAGCCTCATGTGCAGACATAATCCTAACTGAACTAATTAAATATCAAGAAGAGACACCCAAGAGGGATGTATCTGTTAATAAGAAACATATGGAGAACAGAAATACTGTCTCAGGAATGGAGTACAGTGATTATTTAAATGCCCCTTTTACAAAAAAAGCTATAGACCAGACTGTCAAAATTGTAGTGACGTATTCTCGTTATGTTCGGCGTACAAAATTCCAAAATAAAGTAAGAGACAGAATGGCACCATCTGCAAGTAAACTAATAGGTATAGGTAAATATCAGATGAGATTTAAGAAAGACATATTCCGAATAGACCAACATAATGTTGCAATCTATCAATTGTTACGGCAGTGTCGACAGAATAACATTATGCGATACTATGAATGAGATGAGACGTCCCAAACCAAAACGAGGATGTGTAACTCCCGAAGTCAAGTAGAAGCCAGTACAAGTTAATACCTCAATTGAACAGAAATAAAGAATTAAGCCAAGGACATTGGCTCATATACTTTTTAAAATTTGATACTGGAAAAAGTGATCGGAGACATGAACATCTAATCTAATGGGATCATACAAAATGGTGGTATTCAAACCGTCACAATATCATACAACGAATTATCTTAAGCAAGCACATGTCAAGCCACCAAACCAATGAAGACAATAGTGCAAAAACCATCAAAGACCACAACATTGAAGTTGCAAAAGAAATGATCTAGGGTCTTAGGTAAAAGAAAAACATAATATGACACAAACAGTGCCGCAAAGAGTAATGGCAGGCAATGGAGTCTATTGTGTATTATAAAATATGTTCAGAACCAGGTTATTAAGCGGATGGGTGGAACATTCTGAAACAGTGTTAAACTAACTGGATCATTCCTAAGACTGTTCACACTCGCACACTTATTCTGGATTGACTTAGGTAGACTGTATAACGAGCTGGTTTGTGTCACTTTTGCAGTTAATAGTCACTTTGGTATTTAACCACTATTCTGCTAGGAATGAAACTAAACTGTATATCTTACATTGCAGTAATTAGATTGTAACGTAAAACTAGCAACGAATATCCCGTGCAAGCTAGCGGAACACTGATATCGTGTGCTATTATTAGAACTGCATGCGACGGAGTGACGTAACGGTTTGGTGCAAATGGTGCGCGAGCAGTAGCGCGGGGGACGGACGTTCGAGCTTCACAGAAGCCATTCGACTTTGTCAACACCCGGAGCTGATCTCCTGACCATCTCGCTACGAGATAGAGGCAAGTTTAGTTACTGTAATTACATTTTACTAGTGAATGAACGGCCCAAGAAGATTGGGAAAACTCAAAGCCATAATAAGGAATTAACTGTTGTTGCAACGCATTGTGCAATACCGACAACGAGCCAGGACGCGCCCAAGGGACACGTGCGCGTGCCTGCTGAGTTGGCCAGCCCTAAACGCTGGATCATCTTGTTGACATCGCTTCAGCTGATCAACGTCTCTTAAGTGGAAACGTTGTGGTCAGCTAATGAGGCAAACCGACGACAAACGTAACAAAACGGTTCGGAATGCCATAGAAAGCTAAATTCGAAAGAGGCAGCCTTCAACTGAGAGGAACAGATCGTTAAAAAGATCGATGCGTTTATCTTGGAGGAATATGATGTAACATCGATAGAATTAGAAACAAATGGCGAAGCCCAAAAATGGCTAAATGAGTGTTAAAACAAGGAGAAGAAAACAATTAATATTAAACAGTCCGTAATATGGAAACCTCGGTAACAATTTGGTATACGCTTCACCAAATGACCATAATCGTTGGTCTCTATGGTACTTCTTGAGCAGTTGAGTTTGGCTAAGCTATTTCCGTAGATGACCTTACCGGTATTCAAGCTAATCCCACTCTCTATCGTAGATCGTCATATCACCTTATTGGTGGTTTTCCTCTGCTTCCTTTCCTTGTCCATGGTACAGTGGAAGCACTGTAAGATCTTAGTGTTCCACCTTTCATTTTTCAATTTTACTGCGTGACATAGTACCATTTTAGTTTTGTCACTTTTTATATTATATCCACTAGGTTTTAGTTGTCCTTTGCTACCACTGCCCTTTCTATTACCCTTAAAGTAATCTTTAATTTAATAATTGTGTGTTTTGCAATCGTCAACGTTTAAGCAGCTGGTCGATGTAGTTTGGAGACGCTGTGGCATCTTCTGCTTTTTAAAGATTTTGGGAAATCTTCTGAAAGCGGCCCTCCCCAATCTTTTTTTCTTTCTGTTTTATTTATTTCCTTTTGACATCTGTTGACATGTTCTTTTATATGTACATATTCTTGAACGTGTATGTTTAGCATTCAAATTCTCTTCACTGCGGCCAATAGAATGACATTGTCAGCTAATCACAGAAACATCTTTGTCCAGTTTAGCTACGTAGTTTTTGAAGGATTGCACTGTTGCCGGTTAAATTATTTTCTCGTTTCGTAAAATTTTCGGAACTTTAATATTAAATTTCAACAACGCCAATAATGAAGTTGTAGAAAATGTCATAGTTATTTCATGTCACAGTTTGACTTCTATCACAATTCATGTATCCTCCTCCTCGACTACGTCCATCTCTACAGATGAGTGGTGTTTATGGTTATTAGTTCTCTTCAAATTGTGCTGTTACTCTTCGGATGGTGTCCCGCCAACGTTCTCTGTTGCCGGTATTCCTTACTGCCTGTTCGGCATTAGTATTCAAAAGAGTTTCAATTGTGTCAATCCAGCGGGTTGGTGACCTTCCTCTACTTCGTTTGCCGTTAGGTTTTCCTTGGACCACGAGCTTTTCGAAGTCATCTCTGTGAGTGATGTGGCCAAAGGATTTCAGTATACTTTTCAGTACCAGTGGTAGTGAGCCTCTGTTTAGGTTTTATTACATTTAATATAGAAACATCGTTTCACAGGCTGCCAATGGAACTCTGAGCATTCTTCTCCACACCCACATTTCAAATGCCTCTATGCGCCGACGGTCAGCAGCCCGGACCGTCCAAGTTTCTGATGCGTATTTAAATATTCATGTATACAACCTAATAAAAACATATAATATACTACTGGGAGGACGCAACATCATGAATAGATTTATATATGCTGAACTCTTATTCTAGCATGTTACTCACGGACTGCAGTACGATTCTAAGCAAATAGTTAAAAAGTAAACTAGTTACAGCTTCGCGATTCTTGGAATTGTTTGTGTACGGCGAATTAGTTACTAATTATTTTTAGTATTTCTGTAGTAGTCGCGTACAGTTACTTAACGTAAGACACGTTCAACACCAACCCTTATACGCGATCATGGTATTGCGAGGGGTATTGAGCCTTTTTCAATTATTTGAAGTTTAAGATATTTGGACGCAAAAAACCTTCTGGGCTGAACTCGGTTAACAAACTTTGCCTGCTAATATTAGCTCCCGTACTTCGTTTTCGCATTGCTTTCAATAGTGGCTGGAAAACACCTACTCGTGTAAGCAATTACCAAGAAAATCCACATCAATTTAATTTCTATTCAGTTTATTTACATTTCATTTTGCCATTAGAACTGTGTACATGCGTAAGTAATTTTACATTCACAACTAATAAAAATTAACATAAAAGTCAGAATAAAATCAACATTACAATTATTACATTTACAACAAAATAAAACGTTAAGTTAAAATTATATCACTAAAAGATTATAGGTTTATGCTTTTTACGTCTGTATTTGGTATTTATATGAGTGTCAAATTTACCATTTCTCTTTTGCCCTTATGCATATTTTCTCTTGTGCAGGAACTAGCTAGCAAGACGTTGCTACACCTCCAGACAATTCCTCAACCACAGTGTTTTGTTTTCTTCTTCTTCTTGTTATAGGGCTAGCCCTGTCGTTTCCTAACTTAGCCTCTCCTCATCAATTATCTTGCGATGCGGATGTTCAGCAGTCTTTCCATCTTTTTGGTGATCTGCCCCGCGGTCTCGTTGTTTGCTGTCTTTCCATCATCGCTACTTTGGTAACTCGGCTATCTTCCATTCTCTGTACGTTTTCGTAAAGCATAATTGAGCAGTTAGTTTATAGAAATCCTTAGTGTAGCAACGTAGGAATAATATTGAAATTCATCATTGATACTAATTAACCAAATTTTGCTCAACTCTATTCTTTGTTAAATCTAACCCTTGCCGTTGCATTTTTATAGATATTGTGGTGTATTGACCGTCGATACTGGCCCCATTGAATTTTTCCATGATTAATCAGTAGTTCAAACTGTCAGGCTTGATTTTGTAATCTACGAATGCTATGAAAAGTGATAGATCTAACAACTTGGCATTTCTATTAATATTTTATTTTTAATGTTTTTATTCGGAAATGTGCTTGTTGTGGTGCCTGCTACTTTATGCATTATGCAATATTATGAATAAATTCGACCTCTTCGTTAAGCGCCAATTAGTTTATGCAATTAATTGCATTTTAAAATTAGATTTCAGTTTTAACTAGCAGAAGTCAATGAAACGATTCACGCGTAATTATTTCATCTAAGAAGTTTATCTAATTTTTTTCTGAATAGTTATACGTATATTACTCTATTATTTTTATTTTACTCAATGAATGAATAGTTTAAAATGCTTTGACAATTTTCTTTTAACGTTTTTTATACCGTTATAGAGTTGTTAAATGCAGTAAAATTATCTACAGTACTTATTTTGCCTAGAGCTTGTGGGTTCTTAAAGTAAATAACTATTTTACTTAAATAAGATTATATAGCAGCTTTTACAGTCAAATAAACCTTATTTGAGGTAAGAATATTTGCATTTAAAACTTAACCATTGTTGATGTTTGGAATTCTTAAAGTTGTGCAAAACTTTGCTACTTGAGGTAGGTATATAGACAGCACCGGACGAACTTGTATATCATTGCTTTCAGCTGTACTCTAACGGCTTGTAGTAGGTTTCTTGTTTCAATAGGGGACTTTTATATACATTTTATTGTCGTTGCTATCTCTAATCTGTGATATTACTACCAGCCAGTTTAATCGGTTTAGACGCAGTTAAAAAGTATTCACCAGAAAAATTTGGAACAACGGAGAGGGGGGAAAAACATGTAGTTACGCCACTGACACGCCACGGTCCTGTCACTTCTAACAGTTGAATTTTCAACTAGAGTATTTCATTACCTATTTGAAGCATCGTTTGTTGCGACTATAATTGACAATTGAAGCGTCGGGTATAAACGCATTGTTTCGGGTCGAGCTGCGTTCGCGAAACAGGCCCTCATTAAGTAAATTTAATGTCGCCGGCAGTCGCCTATGCGAAAACGGCGGCATTAAAACTGAGCTACTTGATTGGACAGCACGTACGCGGCCACATGTGTCGAGCGTCACATTTCATCGAATTTCATGGCCTACTGAGCCCTTTGTGCCCCTATCGCGTTTCTAAACAGAGGGGGTGCGCGCCCTCTGGCTGAAGGGCCGCGGCCGCTGCGTTCACTTGTTTCGGCCGCTGCGTTCACTTGTTTCTGCCGCGATCAAGTAGGAACGAGCCGGCACGCAGCGCGGCGAAATCAGAGCAAAAAACCGGCGAAACACGACCAAAACAAATAAAAATCGATTCATTATACGCCAGTATTTGCCCTGCCTGATTGGGGCAGGTAGCTAACTTGATTAGCGATTACGCCGATTGTGACGCGCACTCAAAAGCCTAATTAGCGCGCCCCTGCGGGAAAAGCGAGAACTCGCTCGCCACCCCACGACGGCGGTGCAGCGGCGGCGGCGCGACGCGGATGCAGGTGCCGACGTGCAGCCGCTTCCACCGAAAATTCGCAACATATAATCACATGTTGTGCTCCACCGACTGCATATTGCGATCGGCCGCCGATTTTCGCTCTTTCGGCCGGTGAGCTACGGGCGATAGTCGCGCCGAGAGGCTTTATTAACTTGCTAGAAACCGCGAACCCTAGTCAAATTCATGTGCATTGTTAACGTTTTGTCACTTTTTATTTATTGAAAGCCCGAGCGACGGGACGCGCAAGTTTGCCGGCAATTAAAACCGTTTTAATTTGGTTTCTCGCGCCCTCACTCGAATGTCTTTTGTTCAACGGTTCCTACTAATTTCGCGGACCTACCAATATCGCGCACTCCCTTTATAATCCAACTCGGAGAGATCTCCATTGTTGAATAATACACGATAACAATTCTCTTTATTTATGCACACTTTTCGCGATTAATATATTACAATGGAACATTGATCTTATATTAAATGTTAATTGAAGGTGTTGTATATCGTTAATAACAATTGCTGATTTTTTTGCTACAGCTCTTATTTGACTAAAAAAAATAAACATTTTATGCTATACAAAATTAGGTCGATTTTAAAATACCGCTTCAACAAACTTATGCTGGTTATCTCGGTCGTTGCTCCAGTTCTTCCGGACTCGTTTATGGCTATAGCAGCACACACGCTTCTAACTGATCTCGAGTGCTCGATGGTTGCAACTGCAAACTGGTATGTTGAGGGACTCCTTTACTGCGATTAAATCCATCTGGCTTCGAACACTGCCAACTCGTCTACTGCTCTCCAAATTTACCCCCAAATAAACTACCTGCATTGGTACACTTGTCTTAAGTATTTTTAGTTTATATTGGTAAACCTTTATTGCTTATCATCGAAGACCCTTTATTGATTATTCACGAAGAAAATTTATTTTTGGTTACTATTTACACAAATACAGAGTTTATCATTCACATAAATACTTATTGACGTGAAGGTAAATTATAGTTTTTCAATTGTTATATGACTTTTTATAATATTCAAATTATGGGAGCGTATTACGTACACGCCACGTCACACTCGTAATTGCTCTGGTCTGTGGTATCAGTTGTAACGCGGCCTCACATCGAGCCATACCCCTACTGAATTATTACTTTAAATTGCCCTGGGTTCGCTAGCTTAATCAGTCGGTGTGCTATGAGACTCTTTTTACATCCGCAGAGTGGATAAGGGAAGCCAACATCATTTAAGGTCTTTCTCGTGGACACCTAAAATGTTTTACTCACCAATACAAATATGAATGACCAGAAAATCCCAACAGTTTACAATAAAGACATATAATCTGTAAATAAACACACACAAGAAAATACATATAAGCCAATACAAAATAAGGCTCTAGCCCGCTACATATATGCAAATGCTTTAAACAGATACTTAAAGGTTCATTTATCAACGCAAAGTCAAAAAACGCGCACTAACAAACTTAACGCGAAGTTGTCTATTTTTGAAACGGCATAGTAACAGAATCCCGGCCTTCCAAGATAGCGAAGACAAGCTCAGATGACGTGACCGCGAAGCTCTGTCCGCAGGGGGTTCGCCGTGCTAACAAACACTAGTGCAATTGCTCCAGATGTTGCAATATTATTTCACCTTGTACGGCGATTATAGCTAGCAACTGACCTTTCTTTGGGGCCTTCCCGATGCTCTAGTTGTATCCTAAGACAGGTGATTTTCCTATGGTGTCGTAACGATAGTTGTCTGCTGACAAACGCTACAAATGCAGCAGGATTTGGCTGCTTTTGGACGCTGGCGCCCCTTTCAGAGGCACAATGAGCCGGCGGCGAATAATGCCGGCCACAACACAATATATGAATCACTGTTTAGGGCTGTTATTAGCGCACTTCGTACTGCTGATAATTCGTAAGTACAACCAGCAAGCTCGCATACGACCCGCATCTGTTAACAATCTTGGTGCGAATGCCCCTCTTGTAGGCCTCTGGCGTTGATGCACATACCGACCGGTTATTCCCCGAACGAAACTGTACTATCGATGCATTCCTTCACGAACTCGCGAGGCGTTATACTCTATAGTCATTGACAGCGTATACATCAATTATTACTCTATAGTGCTAAACTACATAAATAAACATAAAAGCACTTACTGTCAGGCTTCATTGCTAATTAGCACATAATGAACAGATAAAAAAAATGGATACAGGTGGCACGAATTGACCCGTTTCACAGTGACTTTTCGTAGTAAATGGTAATTTTGGGAGATGAACGGCCTATGACCTAATAAACCAAGTAGTTTTGACTAGAAAAGCGATCTCCTAATTAAGGGTGAAGGGTTATGCCGGTCTACAGCTTTCTTGACCAGGTTTATGGCTTGGGAAGCATACACTTGTCGATGTTAAATGAGTACAATCGTAAACTAATGATAATTTCTTAGCTAAGAGCTATTCCATTATATACACACATGTTTACATTGTAGACCCAAACAACTGAACGATGAACTGTTTCACTTAGCGATGGAATATGACTTAATAATTAAAGTACGCCAGCGTGCCGAATAAACTATGCTAAAATGTGATTATAGCACATTTCTCCTAATGACCTCGTGAATTGCTTCAGAGTTTTAACCTGAGTTTTAAAATATAAATTTTTCTATTGACGTTTCAAATGACGTCATTTGGGTGCTAGAATGGAGTTATTCTAAACGCAAAATAGAAAACATTTTTATTTTTTAATTTACAAATTCGTATAAAGCGGCAAAATAGAAAAAATAGTTGCAGAAGGTCCTTCAAGCACTTATTTCTTCCACAACTCGCCGCTATGCGGCTCGTTTCGGAATTTCAAATTCGTGCTTGAATAGAAGCCTGCTGCAACTTGTATTTTAATATACTATTATGAAAATTTTACTAATGTGTCAACAGGGTTAAACAATAATCGACATATCTAATAATCGATATAAGTACATACAGTGCGTTAAAAAATATTTTAATTTAAGGACAAATAAAATAATAAAAGGATGTGCACGAAAACTATTCTGCGGTCTTACCTAAATTAGTTTTTTTTTTGTTATACATTATCCACACATGTAAAGAAGCTCAAACTAAACTTAAGATAACTCTGCCTGACACTAAAACATTGCACTAACTGAAATGGTTTAGTCCTCTTAAATCTTTTCGTCGACTGTTGGCATCCTCAAGTCCGTTCAGTATATCGTCGTGGTTGATACTATGTTCCAATGACACAGTCCAATGATGATATTTCAAAGAAATCAAAGGAGAAAAGAAGAAGAAGACCTTAGTTGATATGGGAAATAGTGACTTTGGTACAAATTTACGTTCGAAGATCCTAGAAAGAGCTGAAGTACCTTAGTACCTACCCATATCAAAATATTGATCCATGGAGAAAGAAATTAATGAACTATTTTCATAGCTCCAAAGCTGAAGATACTGGCTCATGTTAGTAATTTTATCGGTATTGACACCAGTTTCAACTTTGTCTTAATTTTTTGATATCAATAAAAGGTCGAGACAAGATCCAAATCCAAAATGCAAAATGCTTATATCTAATCCCAAACTGATGTTCTATTACACTTTCCAGGCTTTTCAAGAAAAGATTCCTGAAAGTTAAAGACATAGCCAGTAACAAAAGTAGTTATGGGTCTTTTTTGTTGAATGGTTTACCAGGTTTTCGTCAATATCACTTCTACAATCTTGCATATATTATATCCCGTGATCAAATAAACTTCCGATCTAGTTGATAAACATACTATCAACCAACTCGATCTGATATTTATTTGATCACTCGATACTTGGTACGTCATTTATTTTGTAGGTTAGCTTAACAATGGCTTTCCTTGGCAAGTGTTTTAGTTTTTAGTATTTTCCTCAAGACGAGATCATGGCACCTTTCTGGAGTTAATATTTTCTTCGATTTCTTGAATTACTTACTCATGGAACTTTTTCTAGTTCATTTTGTTTGCATCCTTCAAATATCCGCTATTTGTGAAAAATCTGTTCCATTTTAGATTTGTAGATTTTTGCCTAATCTTTTGGTATTACATTTTTTGTTTATAATCTGTTTATTACGTTTACTTCCAAGTCTATTAAATAAGTAAATTACCACGGTCACCTAGCGATTTCATTTAGCGTTTATACTTACCTACTTTCATGTTTTAGTTTTTACCATTCTCCCCCTCCCGCACGCTTTTAAACTTATTTTGGAACTAAAAATTAAAATTTCTAGAGAGTTTTTCTAAAACAATCCAAGGTGGAAGTAAAAACAGAAGTAAGTTTGACAAGGTGGCTGGAGATATTAAATCGAGGATTATTTAAGTAGACATCTTATGAAGTACTTTTCGTTGATCACATTGACAAGGCGTTTGTTAACAATAGCTTAGACAACAAATGTGTATGGTTTAGCTTACAATGAACCTTTTTTCTAAGTGAAACTTCCGTCTTCCAATTTTCCAGTCCAATGGGGAAACTCTAATATGTGAATGTTCTAACTATGTTTACTTTGAATGAGTTTCTTATATGATTTCCTATGTAACCTAATAAGCTTTTTATGCCGTGTCTTTCCATCATGCGCTAAAATGCACAAAATTAAAAATATATTCGCCTGAGCCACACTATAAAAAAGTAACGCGCTGTATGATCGAATACTAAGAAATCTTAAATACCATTTATTGTCAATCATCATAAAAGTGACAACCTTTTATGACTTGATTGTCAAGCTACGAGAAGTGTCACTATGTGATTTATTTAATTCGCACTCAGCCAACAGCCGTTAGGCCAATTATAGGCGTCGCTGTGCAGTTATGAGGACTTCCAACCCCACTAACGACTGTCATGATGTTGTATGACCGCCGGGACCAACTTTTTTCCGTGATAGCCGTACCACGAGGCGCCGAAAGATGCAGCCGTGGAACTCCCATCCAAGTTCTGACCAGAGACAGCGTTGCTTAACTCTGCTGATCGAACGTGGACGCTTGTTCAAGCTACACCACTCGGGAATAAAAGTGCTACATGGTTGGTATTTTCATTCATAGTAACCATGAAAAGATGATTTCCAATGTATCACGATTCTACCTCAATCTCGATTGTTCACATTCCTTCTGAATTATTGTTTTCTAATTTTATATTATTTATCAATTTAGGTATTCGTTTGAAAATCAAATTATATATTGTTTAAACCCTGCCCTTATAATAATAAAAATATAGGGGGTTTAAAATAAATACTGACAAGAGAAATTATCACTTTCTAATTATTTAGTTTCAATCGAAATTTACCTGCCAAACTCGGGGCAAATTAAAAGAGTCTACTAAAAATTACAACGAATACCTGGTTTATTGCCTTATTCTTATCTTATCTATTTGCATTAAATTCGCAACCAGCTCGATAGAACATGAGACAATCTTGGTTCAAAGTCGTAGGTTCATAAAATAACTTGTATGACAAATACTCTCATCTCTTTCGGGCAAATGCACCATTTCATCTGACATTTAGTTAACCTATAAATTTGACTCAACAACAAGATGATCTGTGATGCACAAACCAACGTAATTTAAATTCTAAAACCACCAAAATGGCAAAAACGCGTCAGTTAAGCATTAATTCTGTGACGTAGCAACTGCTAAGTTCGTTTTGTATCTAGCTGTGACGTAACAAGAGACGCGCGACCGGTTATTGTTTCATATCCAGCACAAAACTGAAAAATGCGGCGTCATTTCGCATTTTAAAGGAACGCTACCTATTTTTCTGGAAACTGGGCTGCTCTGGGACACTGGAATATGGTCTTTCACCTCGCAGACAGTCTTATCTTGCAAATTTCCAAAAAATTCCCTGTGAAAATCTATCTTAATCGGAGACCTCTTGGGCGCTGATACGCTTCTTAAGTGACGCCACGGGAATAATGGACCTGGATATTGCTTGCTGGTTGGGATTTCTGGATGCACTGCTTCCTAAATGTCCTTCCTATTCGTAACAGGCGCTATTCTCGTTGGGCGAAGCTGCTCATATAAGGAATTGGTCCCTCGAAGTCACTCGCACTTGGACGAATTTCTCTGATGGCTTATCTGCTTCACCTGGACCTCTTAACACCTGGAAAATCACACCCACAGATGCACAGGACATTTGTGAAGGATTATACACACAATTGAAGTAACTAAGAACTTTTTTATTTATGATTTTACATGATAATTGGGGAGCTCAATCTGGCACCCAACACACAATTTTCAAGCTTGTTTAGTTATTAAAATAAATGACAGTCAGGTTCCCTAGCAACCAGATATTCAAATGTTCTAAAGGAAATTAAGATTAATATTGTCTTTTTCTTGAAATAATTTTTGAACAGTAGCTCTGCGTTTAAATAACTTTTGTTTATAATGCACTGATACACAATGAGTTCATTTAACGTCTCACTAATTGTCTTGAGATCGGTTGCGTTCCATTTTTATTGCTCTTTGCAATAATCATTTTGCTAGCACGGTTTTGCTTACCTTTCCGCTAATCTGCCTTTTGCTGGCTTATACAGTTTTACTACATAACGCTCATATTCTTTCTGTATTTAACAAATTATTTTGTATTATTCTATTCACATTACGTCTGACATTAATACGCTCAATTCCGTCAGGTACAGATTAAATTGCATTAGCCCTTCCAAACATTTATCATATCTGAAACTACGAATGTAATGAATGTAACCCTTCTAAAACCTGCTTTGTTTCATGCTAACTTCTATCTCTCAAATTATTAGTTACTGCTGCTCACATCAAGTGCACATATTAATGTAAAGTATTGATTATCTTGTAATAGATAGAATATTTAATTCTGCGCTCATGTTGACCTTATTCATTTAGTTAATTAGTCAAACAGAATTTCTATGGGCAGTGAACCATCACAATATATTATTCCGAGCAAAAATGACAATACGAAGTACGGCTATTAAATAATGAGACTGCCTTCGTAGGCGGCATATTAAACACTTCTAAACAAAAGTGAGTGCATGATAATTAACCTTAACGTTTAGTTAACAAACGTTGGAAGTTTCAACCTAGCTCAATTAGCATTTGTACAGTAGCTGTTTAAGGGTAACGTGTTTTAAAGTTTTCCGGAAAAATGTTAAATACGAAAATCGAACAACGAGTTAATATTAAATATCTCGTTGAATTACAAAAAATTTCTATGGAAACGATTAGTTTGTTAAGTGAAGTGTACGGAGAAGACTGTATGTCTCGATTTCCAGTTTTTGATTGGCATACACGGTTTTGTGATGGAACAGATGAGGTGGAAGATGACGAACATCCAGGCCGCCCTGCACATCAAAATCTAGATGATCTGAAATGAGTACCTTATACAGATTTTTAATTTTAGAAAATAGAAAAAATTGCAGGGAGTTAAATCCGGAAAATTTGGAGGGTGTTCAACATTTACATCTGTTTTTGATGTGCAGGGACGGCCTGGATTTTCACCATCCTCCACGTCGTGTCTACCATCACAAAACCGGTTATGCCAATCAAAAACTAGAGATCGAGGCATGCAGTCTTCTCCGTACACCTCACTTAACAAACTAAAGGTTTCCGTCGAAGTTTTCTTTAATTTAAAGAGAAATTTAATATTTACTCGTCCGATTTTCGTATTTAATATTTTCCGGAAAAACTTTAAAACACGTTACCGTTAAACAGCTACTGTAAAAATAATAATTGGGCTAGCGAGTCAAAACTTGCAACATGTATTAGCTATACGTCTAGGTCAATTATAATGCACGCACTTTTGTTTAAAAGTGCCTCTCACTCCGCCTACGATGGCCATCCTGTTATTTAATAGCTATACCTCTTATACCACGGTCTGCTCAAAAAGCAATTGCGTAATTTTAACTAAAAATAATTTAAATGAGTGTCAAATCATTGCAACCTGCTTAAAAGTTTCCTTTATTGGACGGTAGTGGATTCAAGGTCGTCAAAATGAGATTTTTAGTGAATTAATCGGGATTTAAATTTGGTTGGTAGTATAAGGCGATTAGTAGTTTGAATTTTATCTGGAAAATAATAGCTTTTAGATAAAACTTAACCGTTTTGATTGGATTAACGTTGGTTTGACTCATTTCGAAAGTAATATTAACAATTTAAAAAGTCAGTTTAGAGAGATCCAGATTAAAAGTACAATTCAACAAGACAAAAACAGTTTCAGTAAAAATGCAGTGAAACATTAATCTAAACAAGATTAAAAGATAATTTTATGCGTTTTAATTAGATTCAATGTTACATGAATGAGATTTAAGTTGAGTTAAATGTAATGAGATTTAAAACCATTTATGTCACTTAAAAGTCGTCTTCAATATAATTAATGTAATTTTTAATGACACAAAAAATTGTTTTAACAAAATTACAGATCATATAAAAAAGATGTATACTCAATTTCACGAGATTTATGTGGCATTTTAATGAGATTACAGATTAAATAAAATTACATTTTAAGAATTATAGGTCTCAAATGTTATATACAATCTGATTAATAGTTTCTTTAAGGAAATTTGCAGTTTTAAGTAAATTTTAAAGTTGTGAACGAGATAAGAGCTTTTAAATAACGTTTAATAATTTGAACTACAATTTATAAACCCATTTTACTAAGGCTAGAAGTAAATTTTAACGATATTGAAAGCACAATTTAACGAGATAAAAATTGGAAATTGGTTGCACGAAATAAAAAGATAATTTTAACGAGATAGAAGAAGTCTTAATGAGATAAAAAGTTGTACCAACGACATTTAAAATAATTTTGTCGGGCTAAAAATACATTTAATTTAATGATATAGGTAGCATTTTAGTGAGTTTTGAGGTAGCGGAAATGAGATTTAAAGTAAGCTAAACGAGATTTACAGCCTACGTAGTAGTTACTCTAACGACATCAGTAGTTTTTAAAATCACTTTAATTTTGTTAAGGACGTAAGGTGCCACTCTAAAGGGGCGCCAAACCGGAGATTTGTATACAATTTGAATTTTAAATTTTTCAACAATTTCCAACGATTCCAATGAACAAAACACTAAGGCACTAAAGAAATCAAATATTTTTTATCTCAATTCATAATATAATCAATAAATCTTATTAAAGTTTATGTTCGTTGATATAATGACCTATTCCTATTGTGGCAGAAAACATTATATTTTTAAAATCAAATAGCTGTTCATTTAGCTTTAATTATTAAATATAATAAAATCGATAGGTTAGTTAATTCTGTGTGCAATATGCAATACCCTGAATAAAAATTATATAGATGATAATGTTTTCGAGGAATAACTTCCTCAAGCTGGAAAAGTAGCAGCCACTCTTGAGATAGAGCAAGGTTTTACTCCGTTAAATACTCTTAGACAAAAGTATAAACCAAAATTGTTCGATTATGAACAGAGGGATGAGACACCTCAAGATCCAAAAACCGCGTTTAAAATAAATTTCTTTTATAAAAATAATTGATCAAACACTAAGTTAAATAGTTTGAAATGATATCTGATTATGACAACGTTTTTGGTTTTTTATTGATACTTTTAAACTAAATGACGAGGATCTTTTAAAAAGCTGTCGTGCGCTACAACAAAAGCTAACTAATCAGAAAAATAAGGAGGCTGACGTAGAAGAAAATGATTTATTTAACGAGATAAAAGCCCTAAGATTGTTTTCATTACCTGAAGCGTCAAATCCCCTCGACTTCTACAATATATATTTGAAAACAATCTAACTTCATCTCTACCAAATATTACCATTTCATTAAGAATCCTGCTTACTTTACCTGTGTCTGTAGCTTCTGGTGAGAGATCCTTCTCAAAATTAAAAAAAAATAATTAAGGTCTACCATGTTACAAGAGAGATCATCTGGTTTGGCAATTTTAACTATAGAGCAAGAGATCCTCGAAAAAATTGATTTTGGCAAGATTATACAAGAATTTGCAGCAACCAAATCCAGAAAAAAACCTATGTAATTTTTGGATGATTGAATTTTTTATTTGTTTATTGTTTGGTTTGTTTTTTACTTTGTAACAAATTTAAAAAAGAATAAAATTTTAGTTTTTGAAATCTGAGTTGTTCATTACAAAATTAAAATAAAATGTGTTTTATCATTTCGCTCAAATGTTTAAACAACTACAAGAATATTACAGCAAACCAGTAAATTTTGAAAAAAACATATGTAACAGTTTAAAGTTCTTATGCTTCAAAATATTATTTATATAAGTATTACATACAGGTTGTTATGGAAATGAGTGCAAATATTTTAACCAGTGATCGAGCTCATCAAATTGAACAACTTTTCTATTTATCGTTTTTCATTTAATCGCATATTTTTTCAGTCATTCATCTCCCCTAAATTTGACGAGCCGCTTGATAAACAAATCTACGTTAAAGGTGAATGACACAAGGTATATTAAAACTGCAAAGTTCTTGCACAAAAAACATGCGGTCAATAACTTACCTACCTCAATCGATAAGGTACGTTGCTGACCAGATGTGAACTAAAGGATTTATCAGAAAATATGCAGTTTTGGTTGGTTTGCATATCAAAGGAATGTTTTTTGTGTTCTGTTCGTTTAAATTAAAATAATATTCCATAGGCGGGTATGCATTTTTAGAGTAAAACTGTTTTGAATTTGAACTCAGTTTTGAGGGCGTTTCCGAAAAAATGATTTAGCGAGTTCTATTACGGGTTAAAATATTTGCACTAATTTCCATAACACCCTGTATATTCAACGGGCGCCAAAATATTTCCGACACGCGGGCGACGATAACCCTTGGGCCCTGGACGTAAAAGCTTTCAGATGATATTAATAGTTTAGAAAATGGAATTACAACAGCCATTTTAGCGAGATTAATAGATATAGTAGATAAAAAGGAGAGGATAAAGGCTACTTTTCGCAACTGGATAAAATCTCTTTATTTAGGTGTGGTATACAATTTTTTTCCAACACCTACATTTAATTACTATATAAATGAGTATAGGAACGACTTTAATCATGAAGTTTAACGTAACAACAGAGATTCATAGACAATTTTGACGGAATTAAAGAAGCTGCTCAATTGGATTATGAACTGCATCAATAAGATTTAAGTTGAATTATTTATATACAGGGTGTTACAAGAATGGCGGATTAACTGCATATTACGCTATTAAGAAGCACTTCCTGAGTAGGAAAAAATAAATTAGAAAATCTTTATGTTTTATGCTTTGAAGATACGGAAGAAGTCGAAAGTTTCATTATTAATTACTGCAATATTTTGTATTGGAAAAGAAAAACATTATAGACTTAGAGCTAATAATACGAATACAAATGCTTATAAATAAGTAAATAAATTTAAAATTCACAAATGTATTAAAAATATTAAAAATTAATTTGCCAATAGTGCTTCTAATAAGATGGATAATACTTATTTACGTGGCAAGCTTAGTAAATTAGCCTTTATGAGCGAGCTGGATAATTTGCAGGGTGAGTGATGTAGGAGCGAGCCCTGAGCCCGGTGAGCCCCAATAATGGCTAATTGCAAGCGAGCCGCGTACAACGTTTTATTTCCTCTTGCTGAAAATCCTAAAATATCATATTAGTGATTAACAAAGAATGTGTTTATTAGAAAATAAGCTGCTCGTAAAGTCGCTCACTTACTGAGTTAGTTCAAACGACAGTAACATTTTACAAGCATCGTGCCTGTAAAAACTCATTTACTGCGTCAGTTCAGATGGCACTAAACGACCTTTTAACAAGTCAACAGGAAATAGAAGTTATTCATTAAGTATTGTATCCGTGGAAACAATACATCCTTACCTATTTGTAACTAAACGATGTTACAAGTACAGCTAGTTTTGAGAATAATAAAACTTCGCTATATCTTCCAATATACAGTATGTCCCCGGATTGGGTTGCAATGGAGAAAAAAAGTGTATTTTTGAATTCTCTAAAAATCACTCATTATAAAAGACCCCCAGAATTCTAGGAGTGGCGACAGAGTACTGGCAACCAGACCTGTCACACAGCGAGATTTATTAGTGAATACGAAAGTTAGTATTGTGAGAAATTAGAAGTGAAGTGTACCGAGCACAAAGGACTGAACGGAAGAGCCGTGAGTACTAAAATTTTGCCATAAGATAAAGTTAGTGAGTGAAATTGCAACAAACTAAGACACGAGACGTGAATAGGTTAAGTTGAAAATCGCCTACAGTGTACCGTGATAACACAGCGCGAGCAAAAATTCGAGCGCGGCCGCGGTGATAATTTCGGGCGCGGAGCGCAAATTCGAACGCGAGCGGGCTACGCGCTCCAGGAGACGTCAACTAGCCGCGGTAAATATACCAGTGGCGGACAATAAAAAATAAAACAGGGCGTGCCGAAAACGGTATAACTGTATAATTTAATTCACGAAACCTAAAAAGTGAAGAGGATGGAAACCGACGACGATTATTCTACCGACGAACAGCGAAAGAAAAGAAGAGCACTGAAGGAGACGGAAGGAAGCTTTGAGAGAAGCAAAAAAACTTCAAAAACTCCAACGAAAATACAAAAAGGGGAAGATAAAAGCTGGAACAAATTTTGGCTATGATGAAAGAGATGAAAGCGGGACAAACCGAAATTCAAAAGGAAATCCAGCAAATTGGAGAGGAACAAAAGAGGTTCAATAGCGAACTGATGGCAATAAAATTGGAAAATGAAAAGTTGAAGAGCGAAAACGCCGAGATAAGGAAGGAAAATAACGAAATAAAGAAAGAATTACAAGATATCAGAAGAACCCTGGAAACATTAGAACAGAAAGAAAAGAGAAACAACGTAGTCATGAGCGGAATGGCAATAGATACAACTGATTCAACGCTACTGAAGGAAACAATTAACAACTTATTAAAAGAGCACTTGAAAATCGATATAAAACCCAAAACAGTAACAAGAATAGGGGAAAAAATGTGTGTAATAGAATTAGCAAACGAAGAAGATAAAAAAGTAGTGATGCAAAACAAGAGTAAATTTAAACATTTGAAAACAGATAAAATATACGTTAACGACGATCTAACAAAGAAAGAGAGGGAAAAGCAAAGACAGATCAGACTAACGGCACAAGACGAGGCAGCAAAAGGAAAAGTTGTAAGAATTGGATACAATAAAGTAATAATAGATGGGATAGAATGGCGATGGAATAAAATTACAGAAAAACTAGAAAAAACAAAAAACTAGAACAGCATAAGGGAGATAGGAAAACGGAGACGAACAAGGCATATGAAAAGGAAATGATTTTGAAGCATGGAAAAGAACCAATACGCAATGAGTCACGAATAAAAAGAGATAATAAAACTAGAAATAAAATGTCAAACAAAAAGAAAATATGGAAAATAGGCACATGGAACACAAGAAGTCTGAACGGGAAAGAAGAAGAGGTAAATTTAGAATTCAAGCGGGCTGAATTAGATATATTAATACTACCAGAGACTAAGAAAAAAGGAAGTGGTGAAATAGAATTAGAAGGCGGGCAAGTATTATTCTATAGTGGAGTGCCAGAAGATGACAGGGCAGCAGCTGGAATAGGATGTATGATCAAGAAAGAACTGGTAAATAAAATTACAAATTGGAAAGGATGGTCAGAAAGAATAATAACACTTGACATCCAGTTCACTAAAGAAGAGAAAATAACAATAATAGGTGTTTACGGACCCAGCGACGACGACACAAAAGAAATAAAAGATAAATTCTGGGAAGAATTGGCAAGAATTACAGAAAGTAGCAAAGGAGAATTATTTGTAGCAGGTGATTTTAATGGAAGAGTAGGAGTAAAGAGAAATGGGTCAGAAAATGTAATAGGAAGATATGGCGAGAATAAAAGAAATAACAATGGAGATAGGTTAATAGACTATTGTACGATATATAACTTAATAGTAACCAATACCTTTTTTAAACACAAGGATATCCACAAATTTACTCGACAAGCACCAAACACAAGAAACAGATCTATCATAGACTATGTATTAGTAGAAACGCACAACAAAAAACTTATTAAAGACGTTCGAGTAAAAAGAGGGCCAGAAATATACAGCGACCATTATCTTGTCGAAGCAAAAATAAAAAGGCTAAACAACGAAGACATAGAAGACGAGCAAGATAAACAAATAATAAAACAAGACACAATAAGGACGTATAAATTAGAAGAAAAAGAAGTGGCAGACAAGTACGAACAAATAGTAAGCACACTAATACATAAGGAAACAACAAACTTAAAACAAATGACATTGGAAGAAACATGGCAAAGGTTTAAAGAAATAATTACTCAAGCAGCTAGAGACTCATGTGGAGTGAGTACCAAAGTAAACAACCAACAGAAAAGAACGAGGTGGTGGAGCGGAGAATTAAAAACACAGATAAAATTAAAAAAGAAGCTCTGGAGAGAATATTTAGCAAATAAATCAGAAAACACATATAACATATATAAATACCAAAGAACAAAAGTGAAGAACATGGTAACAGAAGCTAAAAATAAAGCATGGCAAGAATTTGGAGAGAAAATGGAGGAAGACAGCAGAAAAAACCAAAAACTATTTTACAAAGTATTGAAAACTCTAAGGAAAGGGAAAGCCACACGAGTCACAAAAATAAAAACCAAGCAAGGGGATCGGATCTAACAACAAACAATACTGAAACAATGAACAGATGGAAAGAGTACTTTGAAGAATTGTTAGAGGCTGAAACAGGAAATGACAATACACATATAGAGGAAGAAGATCAAAATAAAAGAAAAGACCAACAAGATGAAATAACTAAAGATGCTTGATATGGCAATAAAAAAGATTAAGAACGGAAAATCGCCAGGACACGATAAGATTACGCCAGAAATGATTAAAAAAATGGGAGCAGAAGGAAATAAATTACTGCTAGAAATCTACAACAAAGCGTGGAAAGAAGAAAAAATTCCAAGCGACTGGGAAATAGGACAAATAGTACCAATTCATAAAAAGGGCGATAAAAAACAGTGCAGCAATTACAGGGGTATAACACTGCTAAGCATACCGCTTAAAGTATATGAACAAATAATCGAAACAAAACTGCGAAAAATAATAGAACCAACACTGGTAGAGGCACAAAGTGGATTTCGCAAAGGAAGAAGTGTTCAAGACCATATATTCACTTTAAAAGAAATATTTCACAAGAGGCTCCAACACAACAAAAACACTTTCTTGGCCTTTCTAGACCTAATGTTAAGCTCTGCTGAAGAAATTCCCCAATTATCACTTAGAAGAAGAGCATTACAAATTGGTATAAGTAAATCACATATTCAAAGAATTTTTAGATAAAACAAAATTATACCGTTTAAACCACAATTTAGGTAAACCTTAGAACTAGGGGATAAAGTAAACACTTGGATTTTTGTTTGTGGGTAGAAAATGACATTTTAAATGAAAGAAATTTTCATAAATCTATTGTGTTTTCTGACGAATCGACATTTTCCACCAATGGAGTTGTCGGTATTGTAGTGATATGAATCCACACTTTATCATTCCTGCCGGGAGTCTACATTTTAAAAAAGTGAATGTGGTGCGTTATCACATATCATGGTGTGATTAGATTGTATTTATTTAATGTAAATTTAAATCGGAATAGTTATTTAGAAATGCTGCAAATTTTTTTTAGTAAACAAATTGATTTTACACTAATTCAATGTACTTCCAACACGATGGATGCCCAGCGCACTATTCTCGAATCGTTTACGATTGGCTAACGTCTGAGTTTGGTGAAAAATTGATAGGGAGGAATGGTTCAATTTTATGGCCACCAAGGAGCCCAGATTTATCAAATTTGGATTTTTATTTGTGGAGGCGATTGATGCAAATTGTTTATAGTGAGCCATTAGAACACGACGAGGAACCGTTAAAATAAAGAATAACAAATGCGATGCAATCTTTATCGATAGGGGAAATTCGAAGAAGTTCTAATGAATTCAGATCTCGAGTTGAAATTTGTGCTGATGTAGGAGGTGCATTATTCGAATAAAAACGTTTGTACATGTCTTTTTATTTTGCAGCTAAAAAGTTATTTTTTTTTAAATAAGGTCTTAGAAAGACTTACTTTTTGTAAATACCAGTTATTAAGAATTCTTCCGTATTTTAGTCGCATTTTAACCACTTTTTGCACCTCAACATCTATACAGGAAATACGTAACCACTACTATCAATTTAAATTTCAATAATACATTTTGACACACTGGCAATACAATTTCTCTAAATCAAAAATTAATAATTTATTACCTGTAAGAGTTAGATAAAAAATAATATATATTCCAGGAGTTTGAGAACAAGCAGCGTTTTTCATAAAGAGCATTTTTTTTAAGTTTAAAAATAAACTTTTTCCCCTCTGTAACCCAATCCGCAGACATATTGTATAACGCATTTTTTTTTAAATATTTCTTCCCTACTCAGAATGTGCGTAATGTTTTTGTAACACCCTGTCTACTGAAAATAATTTAGACAATACAAACAATAATTTCAACGGGCCTCCTAATATTTTTAATTCAATGGGATAGCAATTGAATGACGTTGAGGCTATTGGAAATTAGAGTTAAAAGTGAGTTGAGCGAGATTATAATCTCGTTTAACGAAATCAGTAGCAAATTAAATTCAATTTTGTTAACGAGATAATAGTTTTTAATGGTAGTTAATGGTTTAAATTACATTATAATTCGTTTAAGCGAATTGAAAAGTAGTTTTTACCGAGATAAAAGTAATTTTAACTAGAGTAAAAGTACAATTTAACATCATTTTATGGAAGCAAGTCAATTTAGTGAAGTCGAAAAGCAATTTAAAGGAAATTGAAGGACACTTTTGACGGAAATAAAGAAACCTTTTAATTATATTCAAAGTTGCAACAGATATTTAGGTAGGGTTCGATATGATGAGATTCGAATCCATTTAAATATATGTATTTACTAAGCAATTTAATGCGTGTAATAGTTGTTTATGGCAGAAGTGCTATATTACAATTAATTTACGAGAATCGCACTAGTTGGTTATGGGCCACTTGAGAGGTCTAAAATAGAGATGTAGTAATAGCCATATAACTTGGAGGTGTTGAATAAGAGTAGTTAACCATATTAAAAACTATTTTAACAAAATTACGTGTGGGATAAAAGAATGTGTACACAATGTACAGTTACGGCAAAAAAAATGTGTGACAGTTCTGTATTAGCAGTCAGTTATTATTGTTTTATCAACAATATTAACTTGTAGCATTTTTAAGTAAAACTTTATTGTTGAAAAATTGATGACATTTCTAGAATTACGACTACTATGTTTCTTTTAATAAATTTTTAAAAGCCAACGATAACAACTAAATTAAAGAAATGTTGGTTATAAGAATTGTCCCACTTTTTGGCCGTACCTGTACCTAACAAGACTTGTGCGTCATTTTAACGAGATTGAAGTAATTCAAAGGGGCCTAAAATATGTTTAATTGAATAATATAGCATTTTAATGGGGTTGAAGGTTTACTGTGAATTAAACGAGATTGAAATCTGCTTAATAGTTGCTTTAACGACATCAGTAGTTTTTGAAAATTTTTATTTTAGATAAAGAGCTAAAAGCATTCAATGCGATTAATAGTTTGCAAAATAACATTTCAATTGCCATTTTTGCGTGATTCAAAGTAATTTTAACTCGACTAAAGTCATTTTAATAGAAAATAATCGGGCAATTTAACAAAATAACTTCAATTTATAGAAATAAAGTTAAATCCGGAGTCAATTCAAACGAGACATTAGTCATTTTTAACGGGATTAATGAAGCTTTTTTGTTAGATTCTAAATTGCATAAGATTTAAGTTACTTATATGTATATACTGAAAATAATTTAAACGATACTTAAAATAATTTCAGGGTCAAAATATATTCAGTTGACGGAAATGGCAATTTGATGATTTTTTAGGTTCCTGATAATTAGATTTAAAGTGAGTTAAATGAGATTTAAGATATGCTGTAGCGAAAACAGCAGTGTTTAAATGAAATAAAATTTTGCCAACCACGTTAGAGCTTTTTAATGACATTTAATGGTTGGTCTAGGTTAAAATTTATTTGAAGGAATTTAAAAGTAGATAATTTTTAACGAAAAAAAATTTACAATATTAAAAATACAACTTAACGAGGCAAACATAATTTTAGTGGAAGCAAGTAATTTTAAAGACTTTGAAAATAAATTTAAACGATATAGAAGGTTAATTTTGATGTAATTAATAAGGCCTTTTAATGAGGTATATTTAAAGTTGTATCAGAGAATTTAGGTAGGATTAGATGTAAGGTCATTTAAAACCATTTAAGTATATTTAATAATTGTTTATATGATAGCAAAAGCAATTTTTAACGATATTAAAGACCACGTAAAAAATACAGGGTGAATAAAGACGTTGTACTTAATGTAACGACTGAAAATCATTTAAAGGAGCTTAAAATATTTAAAATCACTAGTTTTATATAAAGTTACATTTTGTCAACTTGCTACAAGCTTTTAAATGTTACTTAGTAGTTTCGATTAAAATTAAAAATTTAAAAGCCAACTCTGCTAGGTTATAAAGCACTTTAAGATGAGTCTGCAAGTATTTTTTTTTTTATTTAAAATAAATTTAAACGATATAAAAGAACATTTTTACGAGGTTTGACGAAGTCTTAACGAGATTTACAGTTCCGTTAACGAGCTTTGAGTTGAGTTAGATGTATAATTTTAACGACATTCAGAGCTGTTTAAATAAATGTTAATCCTGTCAACAAGATAGAGGCATTTGGAGGAAGATGTAGTTGTTTAGATTAGATTAAAATTCCTAGGGATTATTTCAATAACATTTATCTATAGGTCACTGGTAAACGAGATTAGAAGGGCACTTTTATGAAATTTAAGTATATTGAAAGCAACTAGACTCTGACATTTAAAAATATAATTGGAAATGAAGAACAGCGCCCTTAAATTCACGACCGACGCAATTTAGTTTATAAATCTACCCTAAACTATTGATATCTCTAAAATGACTGTCAAACCTTCCGTTATGCATAAACTCAATGGTGGAATTTAATAAATCCCCAGAATAAAGTGCGATACGAGAAGTTCTCGATTTTTGCAGTGGAAGAGCTTAATTTAGTCTAGCGCTTACAACCCCGCTTCCTGTTCGCGAGCGAAACCCTTTCCGTAATAACAAAGCTAATAATGCCGATTACTTGCCAGTCGTCTTGCACGGCTTCAAAACTGCCAAGACTGCGTAATCGATGCCGATTAATCCGCCGTAACAAATCCCTTAACGAGGCCCGGCTTCCAGGCTCGCGCCGTAAATCAAGCCCTAACGACACTCGCCCCGTATATAATATAAAACTCGAAATACAATGGTGAGTAACAGATGTGCCGAGTGATTTCTCTCTCGTGAGTTAATACAGAATGGCTGCTAAGCCCTCCGAGCCCCTCTGTTATGATTAATGTAGGGCTGCCAGCGAGTCTGTTTATATCAGCCCTTTCATCGGACACCGGCTCGCTGCACAAGTAGCGAAACTTTGCCCCAGGGAGTCCGCATAAGAACCTCCGAGAGCCCCTAACCCTTCGGCGATGGATTTCAATGCGTTTGCCTAATAGGCTCGAGGACGTGCCCATTAGTGGCAGTTTGTAACTTTATAACCGTTGGCTTTCTTTGCTTAAAGGTGGCTAACCATGGGTATGTTCGTTACCTATATACCGTACATTTATCAAGATGAAGGTCCAATACACTTATCAAAGAGAAATGATTGTATGGTCAGCCAAAGTAAGTCAATAAAACACACCATACAATTATAATAATTTATTTGCTAATACTTTTTAATTGGTTACTTAATTTACAAGTGTACAAAAATATCTAAAATCTCTAAGAACTTTGCTATCACAATTGCAGTACTCTAACCAATTAATTGATTTATCGTTTCTAATTTCACTCGCTCAGGTTGGACAGACGGTAAACGTTCAAAATGTACAAGTATTTACATATCCTATTTACATATTTATTTACAATGCCGATATTGCCTTACAAACTTCACATATTGATGCCTCACATCGAGGGAGAAAGTAGGAAAACGTGTGTAGAAGGGATTATTCCAAAAGCTCTTCCAGAAAACGTTGCAAACATAACATCCGTTAATTTCAGGGGACGTTTTGAAGATCACATGATTGAGAACGTTAAGGCAAACACCACTGGAGTACCATTTGACAACATCGATGAACTGCATACATCCTTGAACACCTTAGGGAGAATAGTCTTTGGTTTTTTAGGTAACTGTGTCATAGTGGAATGAAACCATGTTCAGTTGTACCGTGGTGATGATTTATTTCAAGCGGTTAGAAGAAAGAAAATTGGAAAAGGTATTTGCATCCTCAGTCACCAAGGTCCAATTCCCTTTCGCCTACTAAGTGGTTTAAGGCAAATACCATTAGTATTGAAACTACCATTTAACAACTTGAATATGCAACAGACATCGTTGAAAAACCTTAAGGAGAGTATTCTTCGGTTAAACTGTTTTTGGGTTTTGAAGCAAACCAGATTATTATTATCGAGTACTGGATTTGTGCGCGGGAAGAACGTTTTTGGTTTCTTACTAGAAATGTGCTAGGTATGTGTGTTTCTGGCACCAACCAAGTGGAGAACTATATGAATACGATATCATATTGATGATTTACTTGAATATTCCTACGTGTTCTAAACGCCAGGGATTTGTGTGGTTACATTGTTCGCCAAAACAAAATTTTGAACCGTTTAAACCATGATATCAAATGTTTACAATTTAACCTTAGAATAGAACTATCAAAATAAACTTCTCATAACTGTATTGATGATACCACTATACCACAAAACAGGATAGTTTTAGCACTTGCTTTCTCAGTCACCACGAGAGTCAACTATAGTCCCTTTTCCTGCACCAGACCCCTCTCTTCCCTCAACACAAAGCCACCAAGTTCGAGTCGTTTATCCGTAGTTCCAGCTACCCCGAACAGACCAGTCAGGCTCCCTGCTGGGCGACTTCAGCCGAATATTGCAACCAAGCCATCTACTTGTAGTGGAGAAAGTAGTACTAAATACGGCCTCCAGACGCTCTTCGTGGCGTTTATCTGAGGCGACGAGTGTGGATCTTGGTATTGCTAGGCGACTTGGGGCTGGCGCCGGCGCCCCGCTTCGTGCTCGGCATCTTCAGCTCGCACTTTCTGGCGGGCATCCTTGTCCTGGACCGTGGAGTCGGGGTGCTGGATCTCCTGCAGGAGCACGCTGGCGGGCTTGATAGGCTGGAAGGCGGACTTGACGACGTCGATGTCCTCGTCCTCCGAGTTCTCCGAGGTGGACTGGTCCATCGTCGAGTGGATCTTGGGGGCTGTCCTGCCGGTTTCGTATGCTCAGCTGGGGGCTAGCCGTGCGGTTGGTGGACGTGGGGGGACATCTTCATGCTGAGCTGCTCGAGAGGCGACGGGGCAGCGTTCGGGGGGTTGAAGGCTTCGAAGGGCGCCATCTTAGCCAGACTGTCGCCAGGAGCTGGCGGCAGAAGCGCACTTGGAGGTAGGTAGCTGGCGTGGAAGCCGCTAGGAGGCGTTGCTCCGTGCGGTACGTAGAAGTCGCCCGCGGGCTGCAGGTTCGATGGTGGCAGTTGCGGAGAGGAGCTGGAAAGTGACATTTCAGTTAGAGCAGTGGCTCTGAAGCAGCACAATCATTAGATTGTCAATTTTCTCATAGGACAAGCGGCAAGACTTTATTACACGTTCGACGCTGTTTAAATTTGGGCTCAAGTTGTATATAAGAGTAAATGTATTGAATAGCATCGAACTATGGGGAGCCCTTCGGACTTTATTTATTTTACCTAGCGTACCTTTGACTAATCCGGGATGGATATTAGGCTGCTGCGGGAAGCTTCCGGGTCTCGTCCGGAAGTAATCTGGCCAGGCGTACGTCATATAAGCTGCGTCTAGCCATCCGGGATTAAGGAAGAACGGGTTGAACGCTCCTGGCCAGTCCTGGTATCCCGTAGCCGTA
Organism: Agriotes lineatus; assembly: GCA_940337035.1. NCBI lineage: Eukaryota > Metazoa > Arthropoda > Insecta > Coleoptera > Elateridae > Agriotes > Agriotes lineatus. The sequence goes on along the minus strand of CALNHX010005582.1, from coordinate 46,323 downwards.
CTGGAAGTCTAAAAAAAGTGTCCCAATGAGCTGCCAATCCTATTTATAAAGAAGGTGCCGAACGCATAAACCGGCTATCAAAACGGCGCGGATTAAATAAATCCCCCGATCAAAGACGGCCGGGCAATAATAGACGGCTGTTTACATAGCCGCCTGTGCTTACGCCGTATTAAAATCTTTATCGGCAATTAATTTCGTTATGCGCTGCGTCCCCCGTTGAAATTTGCGAATGCTGCGCGATTAGGGCGAGAGTCGACTAACGCGCCACAGTAAAAAATTTTAGTTGTTGACGAATGTGCGCCGTTAAATCGCCGACAAACCGAAAGGACGGTAGCTTTATCTGTTTACCCGACACACATGTCGATGGTGCTTTTATTGTATTTTCTGGCCGTTTTCTAAACTCAGATTTGGCGGGCGGGGCCTGCGTGTGGCAACTTTTTTATACGGGCTGCGGTAACACAAATTGGGGCTCGACTTAAAAATTTAAATCGACTTCCAGCTTCCGCCTAGGGAATGGGCTCAAACAAATGCCATTTGGATTTGGTCCCCTTTGGACGCTAAATTTTGTGCTTAAACGATGCTGCCAAAATGAACTTTTATTTATAAATACACTTGCAATGACCATAGTATAGAGTAAATATGCAAACTAATTCATGACCAAAGATTCTAACATTTCTAACAGAAAAACAAAACAAAAATTGTTGAAAAATATTGTTATTCAATGGAAGATTAAACATTTTGAAATATATGCAATTGTGTGTTGGTATGTTCTATAGGTATATTGAGTGGCTCTGGATCATTTACTATAAATATTCTCAAAACATTAAGAAGTAGAAGTGACCTCCAACGACATCATATATTGCAAATCACTCCTAGCATGTATATTTATATAAAAATTTTGGCATATTATATGTATATGTACGCATACCTGATACATATGTTGTATATTTCTTTTACCTGGCCAACAAGAGTATATTTTAAGTATAATAGTTGTATTGAAATGAGTTAGGTACAGCCTCAGGTACAATAACAAGCTGCCTATCGATATATACGTTGTTAATAAACAAACTAGCAAACCAGAAACAAAACAAATATCGTCATATATATTAAAAAGCATCTTGTAGTGGGCACTACGTTGCTGCATCTTTAGTATCGAGATCTTGAAAAATGTAAGTTTTTTGGAGGCCCACTTGATATGGGATAGGAAATGATATGTTTGAACTATTTTCATTACGAAAAACAGTCACATGGTCTTCATTAAACGTTAGATAGTGTGTATGTTTGTACATATTAATATGAAACCTACATGTTTATATGCATATTTAAAGCATATTTGGTTAAAATATATTGATAAATAATGTATAGGTATACCTACACATTTGTCAAATGTGCTCCACGTAGCATAAATACTGAGTTTTGGTACAAATATTCTAAGGACATACATTAATTCATATCATCACTAAATATACTGATACAGGATACGTCAGCCTTTTATAAAATTTGTTTACTTTTTAAGGTTTTTCTACGTCTATGGCTTATTTAATGGATTTTGGTTACTTAAAAAAGCACAGTAAAATTAAATGCATGTTGTACATTGTTTATTTTATTTATACCTTTTATGATAGTAGCTACTATCATAATCATAGACTGCAATTTTGTATATACGTTTTTAGTTAATGCATATTCGTAAACTGCTGCTAAAATATGTGCAAAATATGTTATTATAAATTTCCATTGTAATAACTTGTCTTGTTTCAAGGTAGAAATTAAATTCTTCAATGTATATTTTATGTCACCGAATCTGCTAAAAGTAAGAAAAATGTAATACATACGCTACAACAAGTGACATATTTCTAATATATGCACACATTGGCACATCTAATATACATTTGAACAAAAGGCATCTATAATAATAGAAAAAAAAAATCAATCAGTTTTTGCATTAATTCATAGCTGACAGATCAACAGTCAATATATTGATTCAGATACGTTGGTGTTTTTTAACATCACCCAGATTGTTGTGTGTCTATATTTATGTAATGTATTTTGGGCTATTTGAGAAAGCATAGTAAATGACTTATGTACAATGTATATTGTATTTTAGTTCTACCATGATCGCAGCTATGATTATTGTAAACTGTAATTTTGTATATACGTTTTTATTTAATGCACATTCGTGAAGTGGTAATAAAATAATGTAAAGAATTATATACAATAAAGAACCATAGCAAAACTCGGAACGTCTGAAAATTTTTAATGCATGTTTCATTTGTTTTGCCCCAATTAAAAGTATAAATTAAAGTTTAGAACGTATATTTTACCTCACTGCATTATGATTATAGCCACCGTTCGCGCCACTGTTATTAATGTTGACATTTTGTTTCTTGACTCATTTTCGTTATTTAATATTTTAATTTGCAGAGTGGCCGAAATACCCATATATAGAAAATGAATTATGAATTCACGCCACAAAGAAGTTTCAGAGATTATCTTTGTTTCTTGACGCTATTCTAGTTGAAATGAATAGGAATCTGCTAGAAGTAACAAAAATATATTACAGGCGCTCGAACAAGTAATCCATTTTTAATATATGCACATACAGCTAATATACATTTGCAAATAGAAAGTTAGCTTATTTCATCAATTTTTATGACCTACTTTCAATGCATATAATGTTTGCTCTTGAGCATGCTATACCTACCTAACCGTTACATATTACGTATATACCACGCATATTACTAGGAAGCCTGCATAGTTTACATGAATATTAGTATACATAAAGCATATTCATGAACATTTTGGTAAATAGTGTGTATACCTATTGCAAAAAAGCTCCAGATATCATTAATGACGAGTTTTGGCACTAATTCATAGTTGATTGATAATCATTCAATATATTGATTCAGATAGGTTGGTGTTTTTTAAACTTTTGACTACTTTGTCAAGATTTTTAGTGTACTTTGGGCTATTCGAAAAAAAACGTAGTATTTATGTATATTGCATAATGTAATTAATGTTTTATCTCTGCCTTGATTGCAACTAATATTATTATATATAATTTTGTATACAATGTATCCCCAAAATAAGTGTTCAAAAAAATCCCAGAAAAAAGAGCCAATGAGTCAACACGGTTTCTGAGGCTTATGCCTAAGTACTCCCGAACTAAAAATTATTAAATTAATAAGTTTTATTTTAAAAATGCAGTGGGACACAGCCTTTTACTTTATTGTGATTGACCTATTATAATTTTAAAAACAAATTGTTGATAACCATAGCGGCATTACAAAAATCTTTTGGACATATTTCCTTGACAACTATATCTTTATAAAAGAAGCAGACTGGTTTGTGTCCGATAAGTGTTGATTAATCAAGTTTTTCCACGTTCGGGAGTAGAAGTCCGTTTCTATAGCATCAAAATTGTGACAGAAGTAGAACATTTGCTCCCTAGAGACTAAATAAGACAAAAATTTCCCTAGGGAGTTTTCATTATGACTGACACAACAATTATGCCAAATTCGAGGTTATCAGGGTAGGTTTTGCGTCAGTTTTGACACAAACTGACGCAAAAAACTAACCTGCTAACCTCGAATTTGACATAATTGTGAGCTCTTGTCATAATGACTTACAGTGCCACCAACTTTAAAATTTACCATAGGTTACTAATTTTAAAATAATTGTAACTAAAATGTCAATAAATGACGGTTTAAAAAAACGAGTTTTTCGTTTTTAAATCTTCCTGCAACGTGAAAAAAATAGTATATGCAACTCGGAGAGAATGCTATTTTGCTTCAGTGCAATTCTGACTCTCGGGCTTCGCCCTCGAGTTAGAAATTGCACCTCAGCAAAATAACGCATAACCCCTTATTGCATAATCTACTATTAAAAATGCTTAGAATTAAAAAATCCTTTTTTGTGGCAATTGTCACCTCCAGGATGCTGCAGTTTTTTTATGCCCCCCCACATAATGCATATGCATCAACTGTTAATAAAATATATACATCAAAATATATTTAAAAATGAAATTATAAAAACCCATTTGCACGTTTAGTTGTCAAGAAATCTCATACTTGCTGATTTTTAGAAAGACATAATTCATGTCTTGTGTGTTCATACCTAACTGTCAAAATTAAAAAAAAATGTTTTCCTGTTTCTGCCTAGTTGAAGAAGGTTTCAATATTTTGAATGCATAAATAGTGTGCTTTTGCCTTATTCTAATGTACTTACAAAGTAAATTTTACAATGTATACAGGGTGTTGAAAAAAAGGTCGGATATTTTACCCACTTATAGGTATCACCAATACAAACAAAACAGTCCTAATAAGCATGAGTCCGGAAACTCTTCGTTTCCGAGATACAGGGTGTTAAAGTTTAAAAAAAAATCCCGGCTTCCCCTGGAATAAATAGTTTAAATCTAAGTGTGCCAAAACGTCATCCTTAATAGCATCAATGAACCTAAAACTTTCACTAAAATTGGTTACCAGATTTTTAAGATTTTGAAGCATTTTAGTTTTTGTGGTTTAGGTTCAGGGATGTGCAAAAATATGGCTTTATTTAGTTTTTCTTGAAAACAAACCGAGATACGATAAAAACTCGGGAGACAAAAAACTGGCATTTTTAGTTGCTTTATTAGAAAAAAAAATATAAAAATTGCAAAAATCTGCTGGTCGCTATTTTTTTGTAAAAACAACGTAATTGACATGCCCCGTAGGTACGGCCCTGGAATTACTGGATCAAATCTAATATGTCTAAAGATACTACATACAGGTATAACCAAACTGTAAACATTTCATTAAAAACTTCCAAATTTTTTTTTAGATAGCAATATAGAACGGACTTTTTTGGAAAACTTGAACATGCTGTACCTCGGAAACGAAGAGTTTTTGAACCCATGTTTATTAGGACTTTTTTGTTTGTATTGATGATATCTATAAGTGGGTAAAATATCCGACATTTTTATAACACCCTGTATTTGTTTTTTATGTATCTTCAATGTATATATTTCTGATTTTAAGTATGCTGTTAATAAAATATACCTACGTCAAAATATTTTTAAAAATTAGGTAAATCTTATAGTTGCTAATTTTTAGGAAGGCATAGAATAGTTATTGACCTATTGTCAATGTTTTTAAAAGATTATTTTGTTTATGTAGTATGTTTCTGCCTAATTGAAGGTTTTAATATTTTAAATGCATAATCCATATACTTTCGCCCAATTTTAAAAATTCAATTTTACAATGTACATTTATTTTTTACGTATCTACGTTCAACGCATATTTTTTTTATTTTAACCATATTAATGTACATTTTACAATGCATATTTTACATGCAACTATGATTGATGTTAATACTAACATCGATATTGTTGAGGTTAAAGTGAAATTTTCGATAGGTATGTATATTTTTTAACTTTTAATCAATATTTATTTTTTACACAACGTTACCCTACAGATCTATTTTGGCAGTCAACGATGTATCACAAATGCTGATTTTTAGCAGTAGCAGCTGAATGAAGCTCGTCTATATAATTATTGATCTGTTGTGTTTTCAAACTGTTGCAATTTCAACTTGTGTGTATATTTTGACGAGTAGATTAAATGCACGAATGCTTTATAGCTGATGTATTGGAATGATGTATTAGATGTACTTTAGAAAAAAATAACGTACTCGTAGAAGTTCTTCGACATAGTCAAGGCGATACAAGTGACGTATTTGCAACTTTTACACCACAAAGATACGTCCAAAGATTGACAACATTGCTACCAAGGCAGATAGAGAGCTAGCTGATCGTATGTAAGTAGCTTTAGTTCGGAGCTTGCGCAGTTCAAAAGAGGAGATTTTAATGATCGTTTTCTTTCTATTCTAATGGAGTAAATGCAAACCAAAGTAAGTATAGTGTATACGGTTCGAAGATTGCGCAGGTCATTAACGGTAACATAGCAAATGTTGGTTATATATACGTTTCTAACAAATTGTAGTTCTGTTAGAGAAATGAAAAATATTGATACATTCGTTTTCAGTTTATTCTGATGGTATAATAATTATATCAAAGCAATACTACTCGTATTGGTTCGGAGCTCGCGGGGGCCATCAACGGTGACTTTGATGGCATAAGTGACGTATTTTTAGTTTTTAACAGTAATACATAAAATAGTAAGGTACTTTTTAGCTCTATAAACCGAGTTTAGCCGAGTTTAAAACAATACTAACTGGATTTGGTCCGGGGCTCGCGCGGGCCATCGACGGTGACCTTGATGGCTTTGTTGTAGGTGGCGACCTGGAAGGGCGACGTGCTGATCATGATGGATAAGGAGAAGGACTTGCCACGGCCGCTCCTGCCCACGAAGCGCAAGTCGTTGAACTTCGCCACCTGGTTCTTCATCACCGCCGTGCAGTTCCGGAGCTCGGCGCAGAAGTTCTCGTCGTTGCCGGCGCGCAGCGTGACGACGGTGCCGTCCTGGACGTCGTCGAGGGCCACCACCTTGAAGGCGATGGGCAGGCTCTTGTTGGAGCGCCAGTGGTTGGGGAGGGCGCTGCAGAGCACCGTGGGGCTGCCGGTCTGCACCAGCTCGCCGTGGAACTCCTGGAGGGAATCCTGCATAGTCGAGTACATGTCGCCGGGCGGGAGATGCATCGGGGCCGCGGCGCCGACGATGCGCACAAAAATCGCACTGCACGTTTCGCCGCCGCCGACGGTTTGAAGAATGCGCGTCGCCGTCGTCAAGACGCGGCGTCGCACGACGCGCTCCGAGCAAAAACCTTAGGATGCACTTGGCGAAAAGTCGGACGAATATGCCTGCGCGTGGGGCTCGCGGCGGACTGACGAACTTTTTCTCTCTGGTCAATATTGTTAGTTTGCGCCCCCGCCTAAATGCCCCGTTCCCTGACGAGGAGGGCACTTTTTATGAAACATAAATAGGTGCGTTGAAACGAAACGGAGAGGGATGTGATTTGTCGCGCCGGCGACAGAGACGGAGACAGGGGAAAAAATACCGCCGACATGTGCACGAAAGCGAGAAAAGCGGCGTGCGAGACGAGGAGCCACTCGGCTGTCGCCGCGCGAGCGACGAGGACAGATATGTTTGATATATTTAGGGAGAATTACTAGGCTAATGAGTGCGACGAGGACGACATCGGGAGGGCCGCGCGCGAAGTATGCTGAAAACTGTAAGACGAAAAGAGACGACAGACCGCAGGGGATGCAAGATACGCGTCGCCTCGAGCCCAACGCAGAGGGCCATAGAAAGTGGCCAATCCCAAACGTGGTTTTTGAGGCCCAGCCGTGGTTAGTCCCTCCTCTAACATGCCACACACCACATCATCCCCTACCCCCACTATTCATACTTTCAGCAGTTTTCAGCTCAAACTTTAGAAAGAAGGGAGCTTTCTTGGCGGTAGCAGCTTTCGTTGCCTTGCGCACGGTTTTGTCAGTTTGGAACTTCATTATGAGCTTGCTTTGCGTTTACTCCGAATGCGTTGCAGGAAAACGGGTTTGTCACTTGTTAGAGCTTTATATTTTTTAGCAACAGCACCACTAAAATAGAGTTGGCTTGAATGCTTTTAAAAATATGCTCTGTGCTTGTTACGCAATACAAACCATGAATTGCGGTTTTTACGCTCTGCGTTAGCATACTCTGATTAGGTTATTAAATAATTGTCATTCTTGGACTTTCGCTGGACAAATGCAATATCGTAAAATATATGTATTAAAAAAAATGGAAATGCAATAACCAACCAAGTAATTAGTATTTTTCACTGTGAAGAGATTTTTTATTTTTCCACCTACAACTGCGTTACAAAGTCGATCAAATAGAAATTTTCCAAAAATACTAAATCACTTAAAATTCTATTTACTAAATTATAATTTAAAATTAGTGATGGCTAAGATAAGAAATTTTTTAAAATTTGAAAGTCTTGTCATTTGTAAAACAAGGCACATTTTTTTTTTCAAGTCTTAGTCTTGTATTGTTTTGTCAATTTTTTGTCAAAATGACGTCACATTTTATATTATTGTATTTCAATTTTGCAAAAGTCTTGCCTCTATCATTATTTTTATCTAATAATTTCATTAAGAATAGAATAAATGGCCATACCATAATGTTTTATATGTAGTTCTTAATTATTTCGGTCTATAAGTAATTCATTTGCAATTTCGACCAGAGATTAACCCAAAAATTAAAAACGTGCTAATATTAAGACTAACAATAATAATACCTACATGCATTTATTATCACCCATACAAAACTATAAAAAGATATGTAAACAACCAATCAGAAATAAGTAAAAAATGGCGAAGTTCAGCTTAACACCGCTCTTCCACTCAACCAAAGGTGAATTGATATTATAGTTTATATATTTAAATGAGTAAAATTAGTTAATAATACATCTAAAATGCTGTCATCGCACCTTGATAAAAGATACATTATACCACTACAAAAAGGTAGTGTATGTATAATAAATTTAACTACATACATGGGAAGTGAAACCAAGTTTGTGGTAGTAGCTTTTACTACAAATTCGTAAGATAGCTGCTATCGCTCATGACAAATAAGTAAAATTTACCACGACTGGTGGCACGTTTTTAAAAATCTGCAGCTGAAGCAGCAATATAATCTTCGATTTGCGCCAATATTTCAGGAAGGCCAGATGCTAATCCATAAATGCGTCTTGGTAACAATAAAGTTTTCGAGAAACTTCTAGGCAACATTTGCAAGACACTTTTCAAATAGTAAATTTCAGTTTGTTCAAGTCCTTTAAACGGCTGAGAAGTTTGTAGCGCTTGTGTACAAACCCATGAGAAATGTTGATAATAAAAAATACTGTCCAAGTATTAGCAAAATATTAGACAAACATTTAAAAAACAACGCGTTTTTAGAAGTGTCTCAAAGTAAGTTAAATTATTTCTGAGAATAATCTCTTAATTTAAAACCGAAAATTATTGTTTTAGTTCAAATTGAAAATAATGTTGCTTTGATGGTGTTACCATTGTTATTCCCTAGTACTGTGCGTAAAATGAATAGGGAGACTTGCTCTGGCAATGAAATACTTAAGTATTCAAAAAGCGAGACCGAATTTTTAATTTACGTTGAGGTAGGTTTGCATACACCTGAAAAATAAACACATAATATAGTATTACGTCTATTTCAGGATAATAAAAATTTACAAGAAACTTTAGAAAGAAGGGAAAAGAAGTTACAGGACTTAAAGACTAGCGAACATCCAACGTTAGTAGTAATTGGAAATCTGGCAAATCCAAGATCGCCAGTGAAAATTAATGAGATTATCTTTGAGCTAGACACGCCATTGAAGGCATTTGACGTATGTTTCAAGTCGTTTTTTGCATTAAACGCCTCTTATCCAGCTGAATGCCCAATGCTGGGTCATTATTAAAAAAGAAATTATTATAACATTCATACCAAAGTTGATCTGTCCTTTGTTTCAGTGAAAACAGTTTATTCCGATTTATTAATGGAACAAACTATTTTTTTATTTAGAAATTGATATTTTTGTTGAGTTAATTTTTGTCTTTAGAGAGACACGTAGAAAAAACTCATGATGGTACCATTCTTTTTCTTCGGAAATTCAATCAAATTGCTCAATTAAATCCAGTATTGAAACTGTTTCTAAATGGATTTTGTTTAGATTCTGAAAACTTTGTATATTTGAGTTATTATGCTTAAGATGCTGATGACAACTTTTATGACCAAGAAATTCACTATCTTCGGTTTATCACTAAATTGTACAAAAATAGATACATTCCGCGAACACATATTTTCAAAGTTTTAACAGATATCAGTGTTTACTAGAATATTAAACTGGAGATAATAAAAAATCAAGTTGTGAACAAGTTAAAAGTTGCTAAAGTTGATGAATATGTTCAATCTGAAGTAAGCAATATTTTTGACAAATTCATAGAAAATAAACTGCTCAAGTACAGGTCTAAAGAGTAGCTTCAGCACTGCGAAAACATTAAGTATTATAGTGCACCCAGAATGTGTAGTTCAAAACGTGACCACCGAACTTCTGTAGATGGCGCCAAGTGGACAAGCCGCCACTGTGCTACAATGCTTGGAAATTTTGCAAAGTGGAAAATCGCCACCTTTCGCCAAAACCAAATAGCGCATGAAGGTGCTCGGGACCTTAGCAACAACTTTGCCCCCTTTCAAAATTTCGATATCTGTAGCCGTTCGAAAGTTACAGGCGATCCAGACAGACAGACGGACGGACGGACAGACAGACGGACGGACAAAACGTTCGCATAAGTACGCTGAAGCTACTAATAAAGCAGCATCTTCCTTTTCAAGTGAATATAAATGTAAGTATAATTTTTCTAAAGACATTGGTATCTACATTGAACCCGTTGATGTAGTTATTGGTAGTATATATAAGTTAGTTAAAAAAAATAACTCACAAATCTTTGTAAATAGTAATGTTAGGGCGTCATTTGTTTCTATGGGTAAAATGCTAGAAAAGTTATTTTAGTTACCGAATGTATTTAGACGAACAAAGGAATACGTAAACCTTCTCAATAATGAGCATTTTGTTTTTTAAAATTTTATCCAAGGAGAGTTGTGGAAAGACAAGTTAAAATTTTGCAACCCTGATCATTTCGTTTTACCATTATTTATCTATTTTGATGACCTTGAATGTGGCAATGCTTTAGGATCTCATTCTGGAAAAAATAAAATTGGAGGGGTTTATTATTCCATTCCTTGCTTGCCTCCTGAGTTAACATCTAAAGTTGATAATATATTTTTAGAGCTTTTATTTAAAACACATGATACAAAACAATTTGGAAGCGACAGCATTTTTCAAATTTTAATCAACGAACTACAATATCTCAAAGAATTTGGTATTGATGTACCGATTAATGGAAAAGAAGAAAATATATATTTTCAAATTGGACTATTAATTGGCCATAACCTAGATCAAAATCAAACATTGGGATTTGTTGAAAGTTTTGTGAATTGTGAGTCATTTTTGTTACCGTTTTTGTAAACTTTCGAAAAATATGAGACATGTTCTGTGTGTTGAAAAACCGAAATACATAAGAACTAAACATAATTATGACACTGATTTAAATTTTAACGATCCTTCAGATACTGGAATAAAGGAAAAATGTGTATGGAATCACCTGAACTATCAATGATATAAATAAACCCTCAAAGATAGTCATAAATGATTTAAAAAATGAGAAATTAAGGTTGTTTCTAACAAAATATTTGCCTATTTTTATTGGCGATTTTGTACCTGAAAAATATATTTTTTGGAAACTATACCGTTGTCTAAGAAAAACTATTGATATGGTAACTGCAAAAAATATTCAAAAAGATTAAGATAGTTCTTACATTTTATCAAATTCAATAACCAAACACCACAGTTTATATTTAACTTTAACAAAGAAAAATTTAACTTTCAAATTCCATATGTTGACTCATTATGCTACAATTTTTAATAAATCTGGCCCATTAGATTTGCTATCCAGCATACGGTTTGTAGCAAAAAAATAAAATTTTTAAAACTTCGGCTAATGTTAATAAACCAAGAATAAACATTTTGTCTAGTTTGTCCATTAAACATCAATTGAGTCTCGCCTTCACATTTTTCAAAAAGTAAAATTATTGAAATTATTTTAAACATGGGAGAACAATCTCATTTGCAGAAAAAAATTTTGAAGTTCCGCCAATTACAAAAGTTTAACCGTCTAAATGTATTTTTGTTACTTGGGTAGATGTTTGTGGAATTCATTATAAAAAGGGAACGGTATTCTGTTACTGGAGGATCAGAATTTTAATGGACCCACTTTTGGTAAACTGACCAATATAATTATTATTTCTGAAAATACGTACAAACGTTTATTTTTTTTTTTTTAAATTTTAACTAATGATATTTCCAAACACTACCACAGTTACGAAGTTGAATTCGCCGAAGAAATTGGCTTTATATCTTACGACTGCCTTAAGCATGTGAATTGTGTGTGTTCTAATAAAAAATATGTTTGTATGATTATGTTACCATGCCATGTTTAATATTAATATTTATTATTTTATACAATTCACACTTATATTTTTAGCTTGTAAGTATTTTGTTGTAATTTTATACTTTATTTTATGTAGGCCTAATTATGTTTTATTTTATTTTTTGCTTGTGTGTCAATAAAATAGTAAATTTTTGTAACATTCTTTTATTAACTACTACTCGTAATACTAACTAGCTAGTAATAAATGCTTTTTTACGGTGGTTATTTTGATAAATCCTCTTTGGTAATATTAAACATTACATCAAACTTCAATATAAACTAGAAGCAGCATTAAATTAATCCATGTTGTTTGGTAAAAATTAATATTTCTTGGAAGTCAATACGTTCATTTAACGTAGTTATACTTGTACACTGAAAAAAATATCGTTCGTGATATCAATAAACGGCGTTTGTTAGGGTCATTTAATTGATATAACGTACGATTCGTTAATATAACGAAATAAAAATGCTCCCTACTTCATTAACTAATAACCGCATTCATCAAAACAATAAATATTCATTCATTGAAAATTAAGTACGACTGATCATAATTCAATGTAACTATTTATTCCTTACATTAAAATTGTTGTATATTTAACGAACATTTTTATTGGTACCAACGTTATATTAATAAACGCATTTATTAAATACAGCAAAAAGTTTCAATAATCTACAACATCATTTCAAGGTACTATGTCATCGACTAATAACCGACATTCGTTGGTTTGATAACAAAATTCGTATTCTTATAATCAAGTTATAGTTCGACTAAAAGGATTTATAATATCAACGTTAAAGTTCATTAGGTGATGAACGGCGTTATTGTATCAATGAAAATGTTTATTGAGGCAACACACTCGGTTATTAAGCAAATGTGCATTTTTAAGTTTCGATGGGTATTGCATATTGTATTTCAGAATCAGTTTGTACTTCTGAAGCTACGACAGCGACGTAACGCTCCACGTTTTAAGTTTGCAAATTTTTTATAAGTGATTGTATGCACTTGTGCAACTGTTCTTACTCGATCAAGGTAAGTGTCTACACCGATTATATAGTATACAATACATATGCGCCGATATTGGTTTCTGGAAACTGCAAATAATTTTTGTACTTGCAGAAACGCATAATGTTTGTTCCTTCTTGTTGACAATAATGTCAAAGATAGAAATATTCGAGGCCTACTGGACTAACTTAGAGAGGAAAGACTAAATGAGAGTAGGTTTTTGAGTAACTTTCAAAAGGAATGTTTACTTATATACAGTTTTGTCTTACAGATAGTCGAGATGCTGCCATAAAGTGGTCTCTGCATGGGTATTTAGTGAGAACCCAGAAAACAGTGCGGAAAGATCCGACAACAGGAAAGAAAAACACGACTAAATACACTATCAAAGATTTTCAAGAATCATTTGTATTCGTCGGTAAATGTGCTCAGAAAATTGAAGACCACATTCGTCACCTAAAGACAATCAAGAACAATATTCAACCGCTGACTTTGTGTGTGGGTGAAAATATAATAAAAACAATGGAAATCTACATATATTTTGATGACATAAAATACTCATTTACCAACTTCTGATGTAGAGAGATGCTACAATATAATGTATGTATTTAATTTAGATTTTTTTCCTGAATCCCCCATGTTTTGAATGTTTCTTGATACCTTTTTTTACCATATTTTGTCAGATGCTTTGTTGACATGTAATTAAACTTTGAAATGAATAAAATTTTTCTTAAAAAGTTAGTGTTAATGATGTATAAATTTAAAAACCCACATTTCCTTTATATATTTATATCTCTTGACTTGAACATAAATACAACAAAATCCCCACAAATCGTGAAAAAATGAGCACTTTCTTGCTATTTTGTCATGGAGGTAATTGCTATTTTTTGTCTTGCCTTGTAAACAAAATTACAGCGAAATTATTGTTTCAGCCTAGCTTTTCTTCCACGATTCAAAGGGAATTCTTATTCGATCGAGTGAACATCTCGTTTGTATGAACAGGCTTGGTTTTAATTAGTTCACATAATTGATCGACTACTGGATTATTGTTAAATTATTTAAATGAATAAAAATCAATGACCAGTGTTGTTATATGAACGAATCAATTCAATAAAGTTATTATAATATTAAAGAACTTGATCATTGATTTATCATTTGTAACCTTATATTAATAAACTCAGTTATTATCCTAATAATATCATTAATTAAATTTCCCGTACTCCCAATAAACTCTGTTGTTGATTTATGTACTCGATACATTGACTCAACGAACTTGTTGATCGGTATGATCACCGCGGTTATTAGTATCCAATAATTTGGTTCATTGTTACAGTCAACTTCTTTATTGTATTGTTTCGTATATTCAATGAACATATCATAACTTTATGAACGGTGTTATATTTTTATGAAAGCATATTATTAATATGATAAACACGTTCGTTGGACAAATATTAATAATTTTTTAATTAATTTAACGTACAATTTCGTTGTATTTACGTCGATATTTGGTTCAGTGTAATATTGAACATGTTTTGTTGTAACATTAAAATGAGGACAAAATTACCAGGACTGTAGTAGCTATATTTACCACGTCGAGATGTAGTATAGGTACTGTACCAGTTCCACAGTACCAGTAGTGTCGTGGTAAATTCGAACAATTCTAGTGTTTGGCACATATACAACCACGACAAATCCGGGAGTTTGTGCGAGACATGATCACGGCCTCTCAAACCAAATATTAACGAATACAAGAGTTCTGTATTCTCTGTATTCTAGTAATATCAACATTATCCAAGCATGGCCCGTAAAAAATATCGCAAAAATTGAAGTGCGATAAAACTAGAGCTTCCGATAAAATAGTTTTTGACTTTTTATTTAATATGTACTTGTTTAAGGAAAGAAATTTCAAATTGCAGTATGCCTTTTGAATACATAAGCTAATATGTTTTTTAAATCTTAGATAGGTATCAATATATAACCCTAAATTACGTGAGACCTCTGTAACAGGCAACTGTAGTACATTATTAATGTTTATCATGAGACTCTCAATAGCCTCTTTCCGTGGTTGACGTCTACCAAAAAGAATAACTTGTGCTTTTAATGGATTAATTTTAAGTGAATTTTGTTCAGCTGATTCAATTAAATGACCTAACTTTCTATTTATTATTTCATTCCCTAAGAGAATGCCATTAGAAGAAAAAGAGTGGTAAATCTGTGTGTCATCAGCATATGATTACAGAATTGAAAGCAGTTATTTAAATTGGAGGTATATATTGTATACAATAATGGACCCAATATTGAACCTTGAGGTACACCACTGGCTATACTACTAATATCCGAGATTCGATCAGATATCCGCACTGTTTGCTTTCTGTTGGTCAAATATTCTCTAAATAATAATATAGCCCCTTCGGTAAGCCGATGTAATGAAGAATTGCCAATAACATATTATGGTTTAAGGCAGAGCTGTACAACTTCAAGGGGCCCAAGGGCCACTGTAAAAAAAATGAAGGTTATGAGGGCCGCATCATAAAATGTGTAGTATGCGACTTTGTGAGTGAGTTGCAATAAATATAAAACGTGTATATTTAAATACTAATTTTTATTTATTCGAGAAGCTTACGTTACATTACAGCAATCATTGAAACATAAACGAGATATACAAGGTGTTCCCTGAGGTAACCGACAAACTTACACCATGTGTTCTAGAAGTGATTCTAAACAAAAAAGTGCATATTCACTTCAAATTGATTCCTTTCCGTTCTTGAGATACCGACACAAGAAAAACATCTGTAAAAGGCTTTACCCAGAACTTCCCTCGTCGACATTGTGACACTAAATAATTTTAAAAATAAAATTAAGTTAGGAGTAAAAATATATTCACGTTTCTAATAAATTAAATACATTTTTAAATTAAAAAAGTGTATTCCGCTGGGGTTTGAGCCCGCCGCATCTGCAGAGGGATCGTAACCGCACCCCTGAGTAGAGATCGTATCTGCATCGATAAATCCAACTACGCCACCGATCCTCTTCGAAATAAATCCGGCGCGCGCCTCTCTTGAACAGAACGGTGTTATTGTTGAAACGTTTTTACTCTGTTGTGACATTATTCTGTATCGGTTGAGTTTTATTTTCGCAAAATATAAAGCCTGACCTACTTATTACTTCCTTCTATTTCACAATTAACCCAAAAATAAACAAAATGTTATTATTTTAAGGTGCTCACCCTGTATATATTTGTATGAAATTGTACTGGTTTCATGCCAAGTAGATATTGTTATGATACATGAGGCAGTGTAATCAATTTCAATAAAGAAATATTTAAAACGAATAAGTTTGGAAGATTGATAGATATAATTAAATCTTGATGGGTGTTAAATTTTAAACATTATTAATAAATTTAATTGAGACAATAAGAGAGGAGATTTTGATATTAATTGAATATATTAATTTAACAGTTACAGAAAATTTTAATAAAATACAAGCCAAGGTAACGATTGACAAATGTGTTATAATGATAATGTAAATTATTAAGTTGTAATAATAGATAATTTAAAATATGGTAGGGTGCAGTATGAATTGTATCCAACAAGAACAAGTTTTTGTTTAAGGGTAGTTATATAAATAAACTCGAAGAAAGATGTACAACATATTTTGAAATGTGATTTTGACTAAATAAAAATGGAAATTGGTGCATAATTTGTATAGTTGTTTGTACCTACAAATTAAATGCTATAAATAAATCTACGAGGTATTAAAGATGGAGCCTAAATATTAATATTATAAAATACTCACAATCGGTGAAGGGACTGTTAAGTGCTGCGAGTTACATTAAAGGAACTAGAGAACGACAAAATTGGATGGAATTGGATTTATTGACTGGCGTGTGGCATAGTTACATCTTCATATTTGACATTGGTGGTTGCATCTTAATAAAGTAATTCAACTAGAACGAGATTTGTGATGGTGCTACCACAATTGGACCACTTCAGAGGAGATTGCAGAGTACCGAAGGATATCTAAGAAAGAAACAAGATAAGAGCTGTTGCAGTTATAAACCTGAAACTTACTAGGTTTGGTTGGAGTTGAAGCTGACGTTTGATAAAGGGATTGCAGCCAGAATCAGCAGGGTATTGGAGTTGGTTGACAGGTGTAGGATGTAGGTGTCAAACGAGGACAACATTGTGATCTTTTGGAAGCAGTAGGCACTGGTGTATGGAATTGTGCGAGTTAAGCTGAAAAGTGACAAGGTTTGTTAGTAATTAATATTAAAACATTTTGAATAAAGATCAGTCAGTGAAATACAATAATACAAAGCAATATTTAATTTACTGACTTGATTAATGTAAAAATGCAATTGTCAATACCTGGTTTGATGAGTTTTGAAAATCGGTTTGACAACAAATGTCATTAACTGTAATATTAAAATTCAATTAATAGAGATCTTGATTTGGCGAACCACCTGAGATAAGAGAACTTGATTTTAAAAAGGAATTATTATTTAATTGAAAAGGGCATTGAATTAATAAAGGGCTAGTTTAAAGTGGTGCATTATATTTCATAAAATATATGGATAGTCCAACGTGTAGTTTTATATAGCCATATAGATAATAATATATAATATGTATGCAAAATATCGTCTTCCTCAAATAGTTTTTGAGCTATACTGCCAACAGACAGACAGACAGACAGACAGACAGACAGACAGGCAGATAAACAGACGGAATTGAGAAAACTTCTATTTCGTCATCTAGGGACCTTGAAACGTGTGAATATTTGAAGAAATCTCGGGAGGTGATTTTTTCGTGATTACAATACTTCCTTCATCTTTCAGACGAGGGAAGTAAAAAATACATCAATTAATGTAAATTACCAAACTAACAAAAAACTAAATATAGGCAGCAGGCTGATTGAAATCCCGTATATGTGTACTAATATAAATTCGCTTTCGTCTAAGTTTAATGAATTTGAATTAGTAGTAAACAATCTTAACTCTACTATAATATTAATTATCGAAACATGGTTAAATTCTGAAAAGAAGGATAGTCTTGTTAGGTTACCGAACTATACATTATATAGGAAAGATAGGCAAGGAAGGAGATGAGGTGGTGCTTGTATTTACGTAAAAAATGATATAAATTCTATGAAAGTAATAGCTCAGGAAAATAAGAAGTATCCAACCGAAGAAAACGACTCTATTTAGATTAACCTAAAAATATGTAGCACAGAAATTGTAATGGCTTGTATCTATCGGCCACCGGATTCGTCAGCAGAAAAAGATGCGATAATGTTAAACTCGCTTAAAGAAGCTAAGCAAGAAAACCCTATGTTATTGGTTTTCGGAGACTTTAACTTCCCCGAAATTGACTGGTCAAATCCATCTATAGGGAACTCATATAATAATGCTGCAACACTTTTTATGGATATGTACTTTAACTGCAACTTCACCCAATTAGTACAAAGCTCTAAGCGTTATTGCATTAACTGTAAACCGTCTTTACTAGACTTGATTTTTGTGACAGACCCAGAATTTATATCGTTTCTACAGAACTACCCTCCAATAGGAGTCAGTGACCACATCGTAATATTGGCAACATCCCAGATCCTTATCAGCAACCTAAATACTTTAAGGCAAATTATGAGAGTATCAACCATTTCTAAGTATGTGTAATTCACCATCGTTAATAACACGTTAAAATACCATGTTAATACAATACAAGCGACGTTGTTCAGTTATTTAAACAAGTGTGAAAAGTAGGTGTCTTGATCGACAGACGTAAACATATTTAACTGCGATGAAATACATAACTGTGCTGTATTTACAATTTTTTAACTCGCTAGCGGCTAATAACATTTAAAAACAATAGGAGGTAGTTTTTAGAGAGTTTTTGTTTGAGAGTTTAAAAAAATATTCAAGTTGAAAAATAATCAGTGGCGTGTCATTTTCTAATTAAAAAGTGTAGTGCGATTACTCACATGCACGCCCCTGCACCTCAAAATTTTTGAAAAGTGACTGTTGGTACCATATGTAAGCACACCAAATTTGAATAAAATATCTCTATTTGTTTTCAAAGTTTCCTTAATTTTCAATTTTGTTTTTGCTGTTTTGGCGTCCTGCATTTGGAAAACGAAGCAATTTAGGAAATATGTTTAGGTATAGAAACTTTTCTTCTTAACATAAACCATAGATTTACCAACTTCAAGTTTGATTACTTACTTATGATACACCCTGTATAGTGTTTAGTACAAACAATAAAATAATAAGAGTCAGAGTCAGAGTCAGTAATAATTTTAATTTTCAATTGAGTAATGCAAGGGATTAAACGCACGATACTGTATTAAAACAGTAAGTCATTTTGTTCGCTAGAAATACATTTTTTGCACGATACAACGATTTTACTTAGATCCAGCGTTTGTTGCCAAATCAGTAAGTTATGCTTACCGTTCTAGAACGGTAAGTAGAAATTCGAGGTTAGCAGGTTAGGTTTTGCGTCAGTTTTGACACAGACTGAAGCAAAACCTAACCTGCCAACCTCGAAATTGACATAGAATTAAAGTGCTACCAACATATTATTCTGTGGTATAATGTCACACTTTACTGACGTTTGAAGAAAAATACAATTATATCGTGCAAAAACGTCATAATCATCACGAACGTTAAAGAATTACCGATCTCAGACAATAATTGAACTCGACGCTTCGCTCCCCCTCCAAACAATTGTCTTCGATCGTAAAATGTCCTTCCCGTTTTTAATACTTAATATACTATATAGTAAATAAAATAAAAGGCTAGTATGCATTTATGTAATGTAAAAAAAGTGTTAAGCCTTTTTACATCCTCTTTAGTCTCTGAAGATTCCGAATGGGTAGCTTAATTTGAAAAAATAATTGTTGTGCTGCTGTTCTTATTCAGTCATTTTCTATCATATTCGAAAGATGGCAAATAGAACTTCTAAAATAGGTATACTTTGAAATGTATTCATAAATATCATACATTTATTACATCATTTATTTTTGTTGCTGTATCATTTAAATTAATTTTTCCGTTGGTGGTTTATTTATGCGTTTCATTAATGTATAGAGAATCGTATATTAATGACCCTTATTAATGAATGATTTTTTATTAATGAACGATTTTTAAAAATCTGTTTATGTTGGTGACACTGTAAGTGTATGTCAAATTCGAGGTTAGCAGGTTAGGTTTTGCGTCAGTTTGCTAACCTCGAATTTGACAAAGACTTACAGTGCCATCAACATAAACAGTGCCAACCTAAGAAAAAAAAATCACAACCATGTATGGTCACCCGGTACCTTTAATGTCAAAACTTTAAGTGTCAAATTCTTTTCATGGAATAAAATTAGATTTTCTTCAAATTAATAATATACGATCAAGGGAAAAATATTGTAACTAACTCGTATGTTAATCGGCGATTAATAATCTTTACAATGTCTCAATTATTAATCTCTCTCATTAACATACTTGTTTGTTAAATAACTATTAATTACAGTCAGGTCACAGTGCAGTAGGGTAGCCTGATTTTTCATTTCGATTTCCATTGTGCTATAGTAAACAACAGTTGCTTTGTCGGGCATACAGTTAACACAAAGAATTAATTGCCTCTTAATGCAACATTACTCGTACCCCCCCCCCCCTGCAAAAGAATATTTCTTTTCAAAAAATCAAAACATATTTCTAATAGTAATGGTGCAAACAGAAATGCCACACAAAATCTTACTGCAAATATCTAGCCGGTAAACAAAGTCGCTGTTACTGATAATATTTGCTCATAAACCATGTTTTTTGAGAGGTCTTTCACCTTAAATTCAGTTAAAATGGACAATGATTTGCCACCATATTTAAACATATAACATTTTTCCAGGATTAGCTGACGCTACACCCCAAATCTTACTGAGTAATATAGTTAGCGCTTTACAAAGTAATACCTATCACATAATTACTTCATGTACGTACTTTATACTTACATAATTTTTTATTTTTGTAAACTTATATAAGTACTAGTCTTTTATTATTATTATTACTGAATAATTATTGTATCGTGCAAGTTCAAATAAAATACTTTGCATTTCCTATTTATCAATGAACGCTATAAAATGTACAAACCCTAATAATTTTAATTTTTTTATGCAATTTGCGCTATTTTACTAACCATAAGGGTTTTTATACTTTGCAAAAATGAGTTGATTTCTATAAACACGTATTTTTTACTATATAATATAAAATTTAATTCTATACTGAACGTTTTATTAGCACCCATTTTAGTAGCTCCTGTTTCCTGAGGGACCCACAACACAATTAAAGCTGATCAACCTTTGGATTCATCACAAAAAAAAGCAACCTCATCACAAACCTGTTACTAATACTAGTAGTCCTTGGTAGTAAACAGCTGGTGTTGAATTTAGAATTTTGAACAGGAAGTGAGGTAATGGTAATGTTTTTTAAGAATAATTATAGCATTATTAATGAATAAAGTCAAATGTGTACTATTATAATTACCTTTGACAGCTACTGGCTGCAGAAACAGTCACTTGTGCCGTCAAGGCCATCTCTTTACTATGACATAAATGACAACTGTCATAAATGCAAATCTTTGTTAAATTTACATTTATGGATTATTAATAACAGTAAATTTAAGGCTGCAGGAAAAATATCGTGTGCAAACTCGTGCTAAAAGTGTTTATGTTATGAAACTCAGCCTTCGGCTCGTCTCATAATTTTCATGTCTCGTCCACAAACATCCACTTTTAGCACTTGTTGCACAAATAGCTATTTTTATCTTGATGGAAAATTGGAGAGATCTTTTGCACCTCTATCTAAATGGCAACATCAGTTCCCTCAGCAAGGTCATTTTCCAGGGCAGCTCTTATTTTAAGAAAGCGTAGAAATCGTCTGAATACAGCATCGATGAGAAGTTTGGTCTTAACTCCTGGCTTGAATTAGGTGTAGTGGGGAGGCTTAAAATAGTTGTTATTAGTATTTCAATCGTTTGTTATAGTTATCAGGGAGCAATAAATTTATATTTTAGATATGATTTTATATTTTAATTAGGGCTGTTGGTTAGATTCATTTTGTTCTTAATTAATTAAAATCTGAGTTAACCGCAGTTGGTTAAGCGACTCTTTTCAACCATTTCTGAGTAATCGATTTATTTTAACCGTCTTTATTGAACGATTCGTTTGAACCACTTTTGGTTAGCAGTTCCATTTAACCATACGCTAATACTCACCACACCGTCGATATGTTACAACATTTTAAAGTTAACTCTGACATGAAAATGAATAGTACATAGGGTGTTCCATGACTCAAGCTTCAGAGCGGAAGAGCGTGTTATTGAAGGCATTTAGAGTTAAAATGGTTTAATAATCGCACATCCGAAAATGCATCGTTTTCGAATAACATTTTTATTCTCTAAACTTTTCTAAAATGCTGGAAATAACTTCCGCTTATTAAAATATTTAAAAAGGTGCGTAACCATATGAGTTATATATATAAAGCGCACACTTATTGTTGTACTACACTAAATAAATACACAATGTTTACCAAGTTAAGAAATTTGTTAAGCAATCGTTAGGAAACATTATATTTTGCCAACACATCGTAAATATTTATAAAATATATAAATAATGGTAGAAATTTTTTTTCTAAGAATTCCCATATGTTTTTTATTGCATCTTTAATTGGTTAAGCGTTTGTAATGGTAGCACTGAATTAATCACACAGCCAAATAAGCACAGGTGCTCCGAGCTTCATCTAAAGAGGGATCCCACAGTGTTTCCACTGCTAGATTTACTATGAACCATAGTGCAAATGTTGAAGTTCAACCAGCGCCCACAAATAGGGCGTTCCGAAATAAATGAACAAAATACATACACACGAATATTAATGATCATGTACTGATGGTAGCGCTCCTGAGAGGAGTATAGTAAAAGCTAAAATCTTTGTTGATAATTTGAACAAAGAGTAACATGGATGATAATCCAGTCAGAAACAAAGATGTTTCAGGCTTTTGTATTGACCTATCGGATAGCTCATTGCTATTCAATTCGTATGTTGTTATACTGAATGGCTGTGTCTTTATAGGATTTGTAGTGGTCTTTATTCTCAATCTAATAGAACAGTTTTCATGCAATGTAATACTGTAAACATTAAATTTTACGTTATGATAATATTTTTAGTGTTTAGGCCTTCTGTAGGCCTTAGTCCTATCTTGTGGAATGCAAAACGAATTCCATAAAAAGATTAAATGACGTTTTTAAACCGCAAAACTGTCGTTTTTTATTTATCTAGGTGGCAGAGCACTGGTAGGCATTCTTCTCTTTTGTGGACTTTCTCTCTAATTATATTTTCGTTAGTCTTGTTTTTTGGCGGAAGCTCGAGTGGTCCGATTAGAATAGATCAGAGGTTGCTGTGCTAGTCATATAGCTGTAGGAATTACCCCACGTCCAGTACAGTTATTCGATAGGAGGATTTTGGTTCAGCAGTATCCCGGGAGTTTGCTTAGGCGAGAATAGACCATGCGGTTTTTCCTGCATGAGATCATCAGGTATACGAGCCATCGCTTGAGATGTGTTTCGAGTAGCCTGTTAGCTAAACAATTGTAAATATTTACCCCTTTGCATTTTTCAGTTCACAGAGCAAATATCGGTGCTAAAAGATTTTGTTTAACGATAAAGTGTCATCTAAAACACCTAAATGGCTAAAACTAAAAAGAGAAGCTACACGTTTCTCATACTTGTTAACACTTGTTAACATTGCATCCTGGTTTGTTATTCCAGCAATTAACATAATTCAGTGGCGCGTGAAATTTATGCAGGTACTTGAATGATGAACCCCCAGTTACAAAGAAACATGTTGGTATTTGAGAAGGTGTAGAATATTTTAATCAGTCAGTGAATGCTATTTTCTCCAAATTACTCCAACTTAAATATTTGGTTAACCTATTCCTGTATGCGGTAATTATCGCACCCTTCTTCTCAGTAGCGTTATGCAGCGATGGTACCTTCAAAGTTTTCAGTAAGCATCGTACCGGAAGCGAGGATTACTTACTAATTTATATGCATAAATAAATATTTACTTTGTGATATTTGGTTATGTAATTAAGTGTTCTTAATAGTTTGCTGATACCAGTAATTACTATTAGTTACTTATACCTCACTTGTTATTACTTCCAATGTACGAATTATTATTATTATACGATTTTTGTTAACACTTTCACTCATGTTGTATTTTTTGCTACTACTGAGTCACTGGTTCGTTGGGTCAAGGAATCAGTAGGGATATGCGAGTTGGAATAACTTGGATCCTTTTAATTTAGTTTTCACCTGTTCGAAAGTAATTTAACCTCAATCCATTCTCCGTAGCTAGTCGGTGGTATGTTTCGGTTCATTATCGGCAAAAAATAATATAACACTGCAATAAATATTTTTATTAATATTAATAACATTAGGAAATATCATAAACATTAATGAAACTCTATTGAAAATATTCCTAAGATACAGATATTCGTCAACTGCATCACTTCCTGTAAAATTAAAACCGAGACTTAATGTAAACTGTCACCAATCATTTATCTAATAGCCCGCATACAATCAAACGGAATATTGAAAAAAAGGGTCTTTAATTTCCTAAAACCATTGGAGGCCATGCACCCCTGACAGGAGCAGCAACACCCAAAGGACGCGCGTTTTCTCAGTCCTCTTCCAATTGCTCTAATGCACCCTGCGCTAATTATGCAGCACACAAAACTAAGCCCTGCCTGCCCTTCAAAGATAGAACAGCGGCGTGTTAGGGATAACGCGTGGCATAAAACAAAGCCCGACTTCCGGTGAGGCCTGCATTGTTAAAAACTCCCGAAGCGGAAGGACTTGACACACCATTGTTGCAAACGCAAGGAAAGCTGCTTTTCGTATTATTGTTCGCCCTCGAATGTGGAAAAAGTCCGGGAAATATTCCGCTGCGCCCATAATGCGGATGCAGTCGCAGCCTACTCGTTTTTATAGAGTTTAATTAAATCTTTTTAGACGGATTGTCACAGGACGAGCACGAAATCTCTGAAACAATAACCTTTTTCAGTTTTTATGAATTTTCATATATGTAAAAATTAGCTTCACTATTAATCACTGCGTAGATAAATTGAACTTATAGAAAATTGGTTAACAAATATCAGCTTTAAACATTTTGACCATTTTCAAATAATTGGTTGCAGATCCGTAGTTTAATTGACGTCAGGGGTCCTACCACAGACAACCAAATTTCGAATTGCCATAGAAAAGCTCTGGTAAAACTTTATTGCAGAAATCGCAGCTGGTTGCCATCCCGGCGAGTTCGGTGTAGCGAAACGTGCACGCTAGCGGCGGACGCCAACCTTGATGTAACAGTTGGAAAGAATAAGTGCTCACTGCAAGCATGAAAGCTGAATGAAACGAATCGACTCTTGTAACCTTGTCTCGGAAGGGGTAACGTGGTACATAATACGTTTAGTTGCACTATAACATTTTGAAATAATTTCAAATTTGTCAGCTGTTCTCTTTGTGATATGGCTATGACAATGAATAAATCACGAAAGGGGAGTCGTTTGTTGTTTTTGAGCTGCAGAATATATTCGTTAGATATTCTGAAATTCCAAAAGATTTCCCCAATTTTGCTTTAACGCTTCTATTAATTTCTATTTTATGCCAGTCGTTATTTGGTAGACCTCTATCCACCATGTTACGGTCATTTTGACATAAGCAATCTAAGCATATATCTGTGCTTTCTTTACTAACATTAGTCTACCATGCTCCATCTCACCTGAGTTGCTCTAAATTTGCTAGACGAATTTGGAAAGGTCACTGCTTGAGAGTTGTTGTCCATTGATGCGTAGTTAGACGTATTCAGTCGATTCGATCGTGGTACCTCGTATTAATTTAGCTAAAGAAACATGTTCTGGTGGCTTTTGACGTATTATGTGTTCTATTTTGTGAGGCTATGCGTTTCGGTTAGGCGCGGCTGCTTAGTAACTTTCGTTGGCGTTTAGGGATTCAAGTATCATTTTGTCACAATGTAGTGGTAAAATTCGTTATTCTGCTTTGGTTTGCAAGGAAACGAACGGTCGAGTTGCGAAATAAAAACAACAGTCCTTGAAAATCTTTAGAGACTTTTGTCTCCGACGCGTTGTGGGAGATATGTGCTTTGGGGTAACTGCGTCTCCATTGGTATTTAATTTCTGAGTTTTCGGTTAGTATGGGGAAATATAAGAAATACACCAGCTCCTGGGTTTGGGAGATGGCAGGTATTAGGTTAAGTTCAGTCATTGAACAGTTGTAGGCCACCTTATTCAATTTTTATCCTATTTTGAGATGTCTGTTGACAAGTCTGCACCTCTTGAATAAACTGCTAAGGTTGAGGAGAGAACCTCGAAGCGATTTTCGTCAGAAATGAGTAATTTTTTGTTTTATCACTTTGCATACTTTGGTATTATCGAAACGATTTCTAAGTAGAGATTCCTATAATTACGGCTTGCTCCTGATTCTTTTCGTTGTGAATACTTTGGATCTGGTTGCGGCTACGTTCCAGCTCTGGCGTAGGTACTCTGAACCCAAACCAGCATCTAGGTGACACTGATATTGGTTATCTTGATTCACCAAGATAAGATATCACCCTATATTTTAATAATACCGCAATTCAAAAGTGTATTGGCGCCAATAAGTATACAAATTGACATTGGTAAAGTATATTTTTGTTTATTTCGGTTATACCACTTATGTATTAAGCCGTTAGTGACTGATCGGCGTGTGGCTTGGGCTCTGCATATTACTATAATTTCTAAATTTGAAGATACAAACATTACACTGCGAACGTTACCTTATTTCGTCGTACATTTAGTATTCTTTGCATGTAATTACTATAAAAGTTATTATTTTATTTCGATATCTACCCTATTTACCTGCATGTAATATAAATAAATGTCACTTTGGTCGCACCGTATATACGTATCTTATTATTGTTACATTAGGTTATAGCTTATCAAAGAGACTGCGTTTAATGTAGTTTTAGATATTTATCGTCACTATAAAAGTTGCGCGTACTATATCAACGGAGAATCGTCCAACTTAGAATTGCGAGCAGTTGAATAAACAACTTGGTGGCGCCCATAATTGATTTTGATGGATTCAGTTTTAACCCATCTCTTCCTCCGGAGTAGCTCAGCTCAGTTGAATGCTATTGATTATGGAATTATTTTGGGTATTTACAGGTCGCTATTCTGCTTATATTGAAGTGCAAGATTATTGTCGTTGATATATTTTAGTGTTATTGAATATTGAAGAGTTCAGCGGCTAGCAATCTCTTTTACGGCTTTATGGTTTAAGCGTGTCACTATTTGCGACTGACAAAGCAAGGCTCTTTCGGCTATTACGTGTCCTTTTATTTTCATGAGTATCAAAAATTATTAGTTTAGTTCTTTGAAGATTTAATGACCGACCATATCATCTACTTCTATCTTCTAATCTTTGAAGAAAAGGAGTTACTTATTGTTCACTTTTTGCCAGAAGAAGAATATCGTCTGGGGAAAGTACATTAGAAATTTCTTTCCTCTGCTATAGAGAAGCCGTTGTCTCAATAGTAGCTAACCCTGTATATTTTTAGTTAGAGATAGGTTTTTCAGAAAGAAGTTTTAATCGCATCAGTAAAACTGATAAATACAATAGTGAAACCGATGTGATTATGCAGGTACAAGTCGTGGCTGAAGTTCAAAACGAATTATAGACATTTAAAAACAAATGTTTAAGACATATCATACAAATATGAATCTCCTACACAATCAGTAAATTTTAACATTTGCGAAGGACGGGGCAATAGAAGGTTAACTTCGAAATTACAAAACGCAAGTATGGTTGGTGGTGAGGCGCTTTAAGAAGAATTAGGAAGGAACCTACAGAGGCAGCCTTAGAATGAAATCCTCAGGGCAAGAGAGTAAAGGGAAAACCAAAGACATCAGGTGGAAACAGAAAAAGGAAAGAGCATCTCACATTTTAAGAAGATAGCCAAAGACAGAAACGCGTGGAATAAACACTTGCACACCCTACATCTCTTACGAGAATAATGGAAAATACTAATAATAATCCTTGGAAAATGCCCGTGTGTGTTCTGTAGATATCTAGTAGTTGACCGTTAAGAGCTACGCTGGGAAATGCAGAATTGGTTAATTGATGAGCATGCATGTTGATGTTATTGATGGGAGGAGGAGCGTACTAGTTGTTTAGATTCCAGATACAAATAAAAATGCAAGAAGCTGATGTCCTGTGGGGACAGAAACAGGTAAGATCAGCTTACAGATGAAGAGGATAAGATAAATAGACCTGACAATAAATACAAATCTTAAATTTGTGTCCCTTAGGAAAACAACTAGAAAGAACAATAATGATCCTCAGCGGGCGCCTGACTTTATTCTGCAGGTGTCTAGTAGTTGATTATAACGCAATACGCAAGCTTTACTGTTGCTGGGAAGTTGATGGCAAATTGGGTGGTTGGTGAGCATATTTATTCAGATTCCGGATACCAAAAAGGTGTAAGAAGTGGATGTCCTGTGTGGACAGAAATAGGTAAGGTCATCTTACAACTGAAAAGCATAGCGGAAGGCAAACAGACGAGAAGACGTTTGAAAACGCTAATGCTGATCGTGAAAATATGCACACAAGCGTATCTGATATTTCTGTTGAGAACGTATTTATTCCATTAGATAGAAAAGCTCAGTTTCATTTAAGTAATTTGAAGGTTTGCAAACGTTATTTCAATTTAAGTAGAGTAGTGGTTAGCACATCTACTTCGCATTCGTGAGGTCGTCTGCTCTGATTCAGGGTTTTCGGTGGTTTTCTTGCGTCAACAGAGTACCTTATCTGAGGTGAATCCCGGGACAGTACTTCTCCATCTTTCCTGGCCTCTCTTCCATTATCCACCGCTCCTTTCTCTCACCCATCCTATAATTCCCTTTATTGGCTGAAGAGGGACGCAAAGTCCCTATAGCAGCCCGCCCCCAGTTGGGGGAATTGAAATAACTCTGACCGTTTACCTTTCAATTTAAGGGTAGAGATATTTCTGGCAGAGAAGAAGTTGAGGAATATTAAGGGCTGACGTCCTGGCCCTGATCTAAGTATCAAATGATAGCAATGTCAAATTGACACACCTTGTTACACTCATTTATGACATGTAACAGAATAAAAAACGCACGCCTGGTCTTATTTTGAAAGTCTAGAATTTCGTATAAAAATCAGTGCGCTAAAGACCTGAAAAACACACATGTCCATATGGGTTTAACCTCCCTGGCGGGGAAAGGCTTAAATCTTGTGTGCTGCAAAAGTAGCAGGATACCAGGATGACCCACAAAGTTTTTTAGTGGATCTGGAACACTCTTCGGGACTCAAGAAGTTTGGTCAAACGTTGTAAATCAGTCAACGTTGAGGAGAAACCACCAAAAAGGTTCCAGATGATGCAGGAGTCTGGTTCAATGGAAATTAATCATCGGGATTCGAAGGTGATTCAAATAGCGAAAGTGAAACATTGCGGAAGTGTTGATTATCTGGTAACAACCGCTTAATCTTTACGACCGCAATTTTTCTTCGGCTTGCTATAGGATTATGATGCGGGAAAACCGAAAAGAAAAATAACTAGCTGGGACTCACGCCAGCGGGCGCGGGCCGTTATAAAAATGCCCGCTCCACCAGCAATCTTAGTGCTTGGGGACGAGAGCATTGCTGAGGAACTGTTTTTCGGCCCTTAAAAAGGCGCGACAACTGAACGTATCGGAAATATTTATCTCTGCTCCATTCTTAGACAAGAAATAGCCAAGGGCATTTATAGTTATTAAGGTACTAAGGGCATTATGAGTAAAATAAGAGCCCAAGATTGTTAGTGTACTAACCGAGGGCCTTTGGCCCGAGGTGTGTACAACAATCGCGGGCTCTTAGCTCATAATGCCCGTAGTGCCTTCAAGGTTTTATGTCCTACCAATTTTCTTACCTAATTCATATTCATAATTCAATTCATATAATTACTATGATATAGTATCTAGTTAGCTGATCTAAGTTAGATTTGTGACATTAGCTGAGCTGTCATTAATTTTCATTGTGACAGTGGTGCATTATAAAGTTGTATCCATGGAAACAAATACTGTTAATTTTTCATAATAACCCTAGTGTTCTTATGAAGAAAATAATTGCCCTGGAGCGTTATTTTGTATCTAAGATACCTTAAAATAGAGTCATTAATTTCAATTAATGTATTGGTAGGACATAAAAATTTTAATTTATCATAACAACGTTTAACCGTAAGAATGATCGCTGAGGGGTTAAATACAAATAGAAAAAATCTTTACGATAGCTGTTTCTGAGAGTAACAAACTATGCTGATACGTTGATCTTATACTATCAGGCTACTAAACGGCAAACTCTTCCAGAATAAAAAAATCTGTAAAGGGCTTTACTCAAAACTTCTTTCATCGACATTGTGACACTAAATAATTTAAAAATCAAATTAAGTTAGGAGTAAACATATCTTCACATTTTTAATAAATTTAATACACTTTCAAATAAAAAAATATATATCCCGCTGGGGTTTGAACTCGCCACATCTGCAGCTTTGCAGATCGCTCTCCGCAGCGGATCTAACTGCAGCGAAATTCCAACTGCGCTACCGAGGCTCTTCTGTTGAGCGCCACGGTGTTATGGTTGTGACATTATCCTTTATCGGTTGAGTCTTATTTTCGGCAAATGTAAAACCTGACCTATGTGAAAGTTATTACTTCCTTTTATTTCAAAATTAACACAAAAATAAACGCAATTTAATTTTTTTAAGGTTCTCACCTTGTATATATTTGTATGAAATTGTACCGGTTTCGTGCGAGGTAGGTATACATATAATATGTATGCAAAATTTCGTCTTCCTCTGACAAATAGTTTTTGAGCTATACTGCCAACAGACAGACAGACTGACGGAATTGAGAAATCCTCTTTTTCGTCATCTAGGGACCTTGAAACGTGAAGATCTGAAAAAATCTCGGGAGGTGATTTTTTCGTGATTACAATACTTCCTCCGCCTTTCAGACGAGGGAAGTAAAAAAGATGAATGTGCAAATTGAAATTTAAAGCAATACTGACGGTGTCGATGTTACGGGAATTCTGTTAGCTGAGCGGGTTACTGAAAACAAGACTTTACCCAACACTGATACTTTGCGATTTTAAGAAAGCGCCCTGAGTTATGAATAAATGGCTGAAGTTTACATCATGACAATGCACTTGTTCACAATGACTACCTGTGAAACAGTTTAGTTTTCTACCTTCACAAACATTACAACATTGAAGCACCTCTATGCTATTCTTTTACTCCACAAGATTAAAAGCAAACTTAAGGGTACACATTATGCAAGCACTGAAGACGTAAAAAAGGAAACGGCAATACTTCGAACACTGACAGATGATAGCTACAATACTGGTTTCATCGATGAATGGCTGTATAGATACAGAACGGAACTAACTTTTTTGAACGGGGTATCATGTAGTTACGTATGTTGTTTAAAATAATTTTGTAATCAAGCCAAGCTCCTTATTTAAGTGTCATATTTCGGATAATTTGGATTTAGTAAATGACCGTGATAAAGTCCGTTCAGATTTTTCCTATTTGAACACTGTTGCTTACTCTGTAATATTTAATATAACCTTGTGTAACAACATTCAATTATACATGAAGGTTCAACCATGGAGCTATCATTCCATGGATAGATCAAATTATGTTTATAGAAAAAGTACAAGCCATCTCTAATGACAAACTGCTGCTTTCACAGTTGAGTTTCGAGGGCATCAGGCAATCAGAATAATTCCCCAGCTGTTGTGTGGCTATTTTCGGAAAACGGGTATCAATTTTGAATCACAGAACTGCGAGCAGAGCGGGGGCGCTCTGACTTATGGATGATAGGCGGAAAATAGCTTTAATAAAGAACAAATGCGGGGCGTCGCGAGCCAGCAGGGGGCGAAATCTAAATAAGACACGCGTCCCTAAATTACCGTCGTTATGACAATACACAAATGCACATTAATAACACAAGGGTGCAAAACTTGCACTTGCAAGGGGCCCTTATTAAACGGCTATCGGAAGCGGAGGTTAAAAAGGTTATTTTTCCTCCGACGCGCGACGATCTCGCTGGCGGATTAATTGAGCGCCTTCTTGCTCCTGAGTCGAGTAAAACCGGCCGAGCATTATCAATCGGAGGTTATCAATATCGAGGGGCATGATTTCAGCAACACGTGTGTCACTCCTGAAACGCTGACCAATTTATTCTCGCCCCTGCTGCTTACATAAATCTCGCACGCTCTGATTTAGCGATTTGGGGGTCTTAATGTACATGTGTTGCTGTTTCTGCTTCCAGCTATGGTGTGTTTTTCAAATCATTTGTGCCGATAGTTTATTTTGCTAAAATCCGCAATATTATTGGTTGGTGTTAAAAGCTTAACATTAGTACTGCAGAAATGCAATCCTTTCTAGCATAAGAGTAGAAGTAAGAAGCAAAAATCAACATTAATTTTCGACAAGCTTTTATTATTTTATCTGTAATGAGTTGCATTAAATAAAAACATTAAGAACACACTCATTTTCACTATGCATCCACAAAATGCAAAAAAGAATCTCTAGGCCTTGTAATTGGATAGAAAGGTGACTACGAACAAAGCTTCGAAAAAGATGTAGAATATTGCGTTGCGTTGAATACACCGGAACTCTTATCAAAAGATGAACGGAACAATTATAGGAACAATAAAAATTCACGTAGTCATATTTAGAGAAACAAAGGAGAAAATAAACGAACCTGAAGACCAAGACTAATATATACATCTCTACAGCGGTGTTTCTCAAGAGTGCCATGCGGAACTGGGAGGTACCTATCTATTAAGATACATAAAAAAAAATTAAAATGTATCACAAACTGGAAATGCTCAACACAGAATATGAAGCAACTGTTATAATAGGAGTATGTGCAATAAATGATGTCACATTTGTAAGAGATCCAAAAGACGACTAGATAAAAAAATAGGTCATCATGAATCAAACAGTAAGCAAGAATATTATGAACATACAGCGTACCCTATACAAAAAGTTGCTGAAGAAGCTCTCATGGAGGTTAAAGAAAAGACAAAAACCGAGTACGGTACTAATGGAATAAAGAAATTGTTATATATACAGCAGACAAAAAAGAAACATATTCAAAATACCAAAATACCACGAAAATACGAGACAAATTACAATGTGACTTACACTCAGAAACCTTCAAGTATGTATCAATTGCAGCCAAATTCCGAATAAATGGAAAGTCGCCTACATTGCCACTATTTTCGAAAAAAGAAAAAACATAATTGTGATAACTATCATGGTATTTCAGTTATAAATGTTGTTA
Source organism: Agriotes lineatus (assembly GCA_940337035.1). NCBI lineage: Eukaryota > Metazoa > Arthropoda > Insecta > Coleoptera > Elateridae > Agriotes > Agriotes lineatus. Next base: position 12,872 of record CALNHX010005582.1, on the reverse strand, counting down.
GTTTTAATTTGATTCGTCGGCTAATTCTCTCAAATAAAACAAACTTTATGACTACTTGGATGCAATTTCCGGCCGGCTAATTCAGGACGGTGTGCAGTTCTTTAGGTACTAACAAACGATTAAAATCCATAAGGGCGCCAACGAATCTTTAACAATTAACGACCAGTGTATCCAGGCATTCGACTGAGGATTCGTAAACTCAAGTAGCACATAATTTCCTGAAAGAAAAGCTGAAATCACGCATAGGTAGCAGTGACAAATAATAACACCAGGAGAGAATACAATTATTCTCTTTAACATAGAATTTCGGCTTAGACCGCGTCGTATTTGTATATAAATACCCAGCATTTTCTGGCTTAATGTGCCATACACCTTGTGAAGTCGAGCAAAAACCCGCGCGATGGTCATGCTCTTTGGTGGCTCGTGTTGTTTGAGTATCTTGAGAACGAGGATACTTAGGCAGATTTGGCCGTTTTGCTGTTTGTGCATCTATATTCACTATAATCATAAATTAAAATGGCATATAGCTTAGCACGGGGTACAGGTTATAAGTAAATATAAAGTCATAAATGCGACAATACGGTTATAAGTCGGGTGCCCATAACTGCTAAAATTATGTTACACCCCATAACGCGTAACTCTACTAGCAAGAACAATATCTTATAACATGGTTTAAACAACGGTACAAATAAAAACTACAACAGTTTAAAAAACAAATGCGGTGACGATTAACATCGGCTCCGTGGTTGAAAAATCATCGTTCAGATACGCAGTTCGTGAAGCGAACTGTAGATAGTTGCCGGAGTCCGAAATTCTGACTGGATTCGATAGCATTTGGTTGAAGCCTTCAGCACAGATTCACTGTTCGTAGCATTATATAACTGCACTTGAAAAATTAAAACAAAACTTGTTCTTTGTTTTCTCTGGTTGAGCCCATTCTGCACGTTAAGGGAGGTTATGTGATGGCCCAGATAAGCGGGAGCGGTATGCCGCCCAAACATCTGAAGGTTAGAATTGCAGGTGTTAAATTCAAACTAATGATTGTTGCGCTGTTGATCCGCCAACTTGGCGTGCTAAGTATCTCTCAATGCAACTGCCAGGGCTACATCGTCTGCACATTTGGCGAGGGTTAAAAACCAAACACCACAACTTGCATGCTCACAAAAGGCACTGGATAATTTAGAAAAACACTAAAACAAAGTCACCACCACAGCGTTAGAAATGAAACAGACGCCCTGACACCAAAAGCTACAATTCGAGAGTCGCTGTCCGGCCAGAAACAAGAAATGCAGGAAGCTCGCAAAAATACAAAACCTGCACCACAGAACTGCGAAATAATAGAGACGCAATCGATACCTAACAATGTTTATAGTAGACTCTATTGTGAATTTTTAAGGAAAGTGTATCTGTTACAGGGAACTTATATATCAGTCACTTATATAATGGCTAAGAATTTCATGAAATTTCATAATTGCTTAAAATACAATCCGTTTGTTTAATGTTTGTCGATATTAAACACAATACCGTTGAAATTGTCGTCATTAGATACAATGTCTAAGCATTATATATAAGGACTGCACGGTTGTAGGCACTATGTTATGTTACGCTTAAGTTAGAGATAATGCTAAACAATAATTCTCATCACCAGTCTATGTTGGTGTCAGCCTTTGATCGTGTATTGTAAACATCCTTACATATGCATTTTGTAATTTTGTTCTTTTGGTTATGTTAGTGAATTATCGATTGTTATCAGTTGCCTGTCTCTGGTGATGGGTTCACCAGTCTTTGCCTGCTGTCGGTGATGAGCTCGTCTATCATAAATGCAAAATTTGCCTGTGTGATGAGTTGGAGTACATCGGCGTTAAACTCATTAATTAATGGGCGATAACTTTTACTTTAAAAAATACATTGCATAAAATACATACAGTTCAATACGGAATATACGAGAAGCGTTCAAATATAAATTATAATTTAATATTTTTCAAAAACAAACACAAGAACTCTAATGTATATCATGTCATGTTTCTACTCAGGCTCTTTTAATAAACTGGTGCCGTCTTTCCAGAACTTTCTGTACTCTACGAGAAAAAAATCTTTTGACTGCTGACACACCCATTCCCGAACAATCTCGATGACTGCTTCATTACAACGAGGTATTTTTCTCGTAGAAACTTCTTTAAGGCCCCAAACAAATAAAAAGCTGATGCAGCAAAGTCCGAAATGTGTGGTAAATGGGGCAGCATGGTCCATTTCAATTTTAGGATCGTAGTCAGTGTGTGAATAGCGAAATGGGGTCAAGCATTATCCTGTAAGACACAGACAGAGAACTCGCGTTTTTTTTCAAGTTACCCCTACTGATATTTAATGCAGAAGGAATATCCTTCACTGTAATTAGACGATCGTTTCAAATAAGTACATTTTACTCTGTCAGTATTCTCTTCTGTTGTCAATGTTTTTGGACGGCGAGAATGCGGTTCATTTTCGGAGCCTTTAAACGCTCTACTCCTTTTGGTTTGCGGAAAGTTCGTTCCCTACATTTCGTTCCCCACATTTCGGACCCCACATTTCGTTCCGGGGATAGTTCGTCTCCCCACATCTCGTACCCGGAAACTTCGCTCCCGAGCGAGCTCAATTTATTTCCTAGATTACAGGGTGATGAAAAACGAGTGCAGCGATCGGAATGCAGTTAGAAAAATAAAAGAATTTTAATTAATTAATTTATTATAATAAACTCATAAGAACTATATACAGTATGTCCCCAGCTTAAGTTTACAAGAGGGAATGAAACATTATTTTTAGTTTTATTTAAAATGTTATAGGAATTAAAATTCCTGCTAGGTTTGAAGAGAATTTTAAGAATATTTTCAGTTTTTGAAAAACAAGTCGGCCTTGGCAGTTAATCAAAAACGATTTTCTTTTCAGTAAACTACCCTTTTTATTCATGATACAACAAAATCATGGCCCTGTAGAAAATTGAAGATATACCTACTTAGATTACACCGTCATTTTTAATAAATACAATTTATTTTGTTCTTATAAGTTTATTATAATAAATAAATAAATTAAAATATCTTTCACATTTCTAACTGCATTCCGATCGCTGCACTCGTTTTTCAGCACTGTAATCTATGAGAGAAATTGAGCTCACCCGGCAACGAAGTTTCCGGGTACGAGATGTGGGAAGACAAAATATCCTGGGAACGAAATGTGGGCAACGAAATGTGGGGAATGAACTTTCCGCATCCCACTCCTTTTGTAAAAGCTTATGGATAATAGTGATTGCGCATCAAACTGTCTTTTAACTCTTACACAATTTTTTTATAGTTTGATATCTTCGTTGATAAGGCATCAGACGTTCTTGAGAAAAACAGCGAGAAGACGCAAAATGGAAAGGATGCCATATATGGGAATTAGAGAAATAATTTAAACAAAACATACCGTTGCCGAAGATGGTGACGAAACTGTTAGCATGATTTGGCCACGTTCAGCCAATGCAGCAAGAAGAATTTCTGGGAAGATAATGCTCTGGAAATGAGAAAGCGGAGAAACTCCAGGCAGAGCTGGAGAAGCCGAGGTAATAGAGAAATGAGGTAGCGATGATGAGAAGAAGAGCAGTGGGAGAACCGAAAAGCATGACTCAATGCAATCGCAAGACATACCCTAATTTGACGTCAATGCTTTTTTGCTCGTTTAGGTATGACATAAATCAGTTTTTGAAAATTAAAATCATTTGGCCTTACAAATAATACGCAGATTTTGAAGGCAGTGTAAATCTGATGAATTCTTAGGCAGTGTGTGCATCAAAAATATTTCTGCATGGAATTTGGTGTATGACATGGAGTTGAGTAATATTGGAAAATTAATTCTCTATTGGTTTATAATTTTTGCACAACCGCCGGGCAACTGTTTATACTTTTGGTCTGTTTAATCATCTATTCAATTGCCACTAACGGTCCTGGCCAGTTGTACGGAACATGCTTTTTAGGGGATCCTTGGCCGTCTAGTGTCTAGTCGATATAAGCAGTAGCCAATTTTTCATCGTCAGCTTTGGTTAGAATTTCGGTTCTCGAAGATAACACTTTTCTTCAATTTGTACAGCTCACCTAACAAATTATTGGACCATAACTGTTTCAATCTGAATCAGTTGGAAGTTTTTTCTGTATCTGAACAGCCATGAATTGGAACTCTAGTTTTAACCAAATCGTTGGGGACGGAATTTTTATTTCTGAAACAAGGTAAACGGGGTATAGCTCGATATGCTATATTAAACCCACAGAAATATAAGTTAAGATTTTTAGAGGGTAGCCCTGGGCTGGCCGATCCTCAAAATAGTACTACGGAGGATCCTATAAAAGGTGACGTCTCGGCAGTACATTATAAGGAAAAGTAATTTTGATAGACTGACTGCCCTATCCAAATTGTGTTTAGTTTTTCTATATAAACAGCACAAATGCCAATTACAAAACGAAAAGCTGCGTAAACCTTGTATTTATGATGAAGGATGGTGTAGATGCAGGAATTTCACAAGCAGTAACAGGAATATTACAGTGTAATGCAGTAATTGTAACGATACCAAACTCTGAAGGTATGGACGGGTCCCCTACCTGCGCGGTTTGCAGGTACTGACCCAAAAAGTTGGGCAACAGATTTGGTCACTCCACGTGGCTCCAAAAACTTGGTATCAAGGAGATACCTAGCTTGCAAAAAGATTCAATGCGATGTGTGATTTGATTTATTGTAAGTCGATTTTTGGGGAGTCAAGCATTTGAAGTATCGTGGAAACTCATCATTAATCCTGTATCAGGCGGCATATCACAAATATCGTTAATACGCATCGCGATACGTGCGGCGCCGGCGTGCCGTTTTTTCTCCTGACAGATGAAGCCGCGGGTTGCATGTCTTGGAGTTTAGAAAAAATCATTCCTACTCCGATCCAAATTCAGCTGAGTGCGTTAGAAAATTGTAGGAGGTATAAAATTAATACAGCAATTTATTAGTGTACTTGCTGCCAGATTTTCACCACGTTTTCTAGCAATATCTCCCTGTTCCATTAGTGTGTCCACCGAAAGTCATATTTTGTGAACTTTCTCAGTGTGAGTGATATCCGGAATAAAAATAGGTTGAACTAAATTAACACATATTAATTATATGCAATATGTATTGTAAGGACGATTTTCATTGTGACATTAGCTTCTTTATAAATAAAATGTATGCATAAATATATGTACGTCGCAAATAAATCACAAATGCTTGTGAATCTACCGTGCGAGAAGACTTGACGATAAGCGAAACGGCCCAGAGATGCGCGACCCCGCGTGTAGGCAAGTACGGCGCATCCCTTCTTAAGTACCCCTAAAAGATAGTCTACATAGAGAGGCTGAAATAGGTTTAAACGGAGACGCTCGGCGAGTGATAAGTCGAACCAGCTCTAACTGGAGTAGCTATTAGTCCTGTGGGCTTAACTGAATTTATCTGCAGGCCCGGACTACTATCCTATCGAGCGCGAAGCCGCAGCCTAATCCCGATAAGCGAAACAGGCCCGCCGCAACGATCCGGACTTCGTCTCATCCTAGAAAGCAATCCCCTGTCGGCCCGAGATTACTTGAGTCTATAGACCCACCTAGAAAAACCTTCCAAAGCTCCAAATACGTCTCTGAACACCAATCCTGAAATCTTTCCCAAGGTCTCCGGCTCCGGTATCGGGAAACCTGAGTTCAATCCTTAATGTGTTCTCCAGGTCACCGGCTCCGATACCAGTGATAACCTCTTTGAGACCGCCGTTAGCCATATCCTAGGTTTCTGGCTCTGGTATCAAAATACGTTCTCCAAAAACAGCTTTTAAACCAATCTTTCAGGTCGTCGCACTCAGTAACAAGAGTTTACTTACCCTTAACTGCATCCCTACTGCTTAGGGCCGCAAGGCTACTCCACTGAAACGTCCTCCAAAGAGGCTTCCACAAACACACAGACTACGGCTTGGTAAGCACCTACCAGGTCGATCTATACCCGTACCTAATTATTAAAGGCGCGACTTACCTGGGCGAAAACACGTTGCTGACCCCCGGCGAGATCCTGGAGAACTGCCAGCCTACAATCACAACTCCAGTACAAATCCTGGAGGCCACTTAAAGCCCACTGCAAGCGTCTTACAGTAAATATCCGAGGCTGTCTGGGTTATCTTGAAGGCAAAATATAACCTATTATGTCGTTCAGGAGGCTGTTCAAACTGGCCCCAGAGACACTGTAGCACCTGCATTGGAGCTTTCACACCCCCGGAGGGCCCTACAAGGGTTATTTGTCCCTACTTTACCTGCACGTGGTGGGCTACAAATGTAAACAATGATCGCGCATCTCTTTAATAGTCTAATTGAATCACTGATTGCACTATTGAGGAAATCGAAAAAAATATATATTGTGACACCCGTGCATCATATTTGAGAAAACTTATAACAGATTAAAATTGTAGGAATATACTATTCCTCTCAGTTGTATTTAAAGAAATCATGTTTTAGGAGTTAATGAGCTTTAAAGGCGATGAACATATATTTTTACTGCAATCAATTTCCGAAAGCTACAAATAGAAGATAGTAACGTACCAAAAACAATTTAGTGAAACAAAGTATGAGAGCATAAACACAATTTAAAATTCAATTAGGTTTTATAAAATTACAAACGGTAGTTTATCAGTTTGATTCCAAAATACTTTAGTTTCTTTAGAGTTTTCTACGTAATTCGCCGACTTTGTAATGTCATCCAATTTTTTCGATTTTATGATGACCTTTCTTCCACTACACGTTTACATTATCCTTGGACCTCTAGTAGGTAGTTTTAGCAGGAATAAAATTACCCTTATAATTGCTAAACTTGTAACTTTTCACCCTAGAAAACACAATTTTAGATTAAAACAAAGTCATAACGAATTGGGCTTACCGGATCTTTGTTCCTCTTATGTCCATCAGAATTATCATCTTTATACGCTTTCTACCATTTAGCTTTCCAATGGTTTTAAAACAACTAACCAAAACAGCTCATAAAAGGCTATCTAAAGCCATGTAGTACCCAACGCCACTTGATACACAGAAAAAAATTGACCGCAGAAAGAATACAAGTAACTGAGTTAGTCCCTTTCTTCACCCAGTAGTAACTAAATGAATTATTCTTTTTTAATTTATGTGTTACATTATTTACCCTTTCTGCAATCGACGATGTAGAAGTGTTTCAACTGCTAATTTATATAAAAATACCAATATGTCTAAAAACATGACTTGTACAGTTGCGGCAAAAAAAATGGAACAGTTACGTCTATTTTCGCGATTATTCCACCTTTCGTCACTGCATTTATATGCGGCATATTTCCAATTTAGAATTGTTTGGCAGACGTCAACTATTCAATGTTGCAATATGACATATTAATAAAACAAATTCAAGCAGCTAGAATTAGACAAATATCTGTTATAAGAGTTGTCCTATTTTTTATTGGCCGCAACTGTACCTTTTCTGCAATCAGATATTCAATTACAGAAACTGCCCCTCCATTGTACAGCGCCAAGTTGAGAGCTTTCCGTCAAAGCCATTATCTGCGCGTAGGTGCCGCGTTGGTTGCCGATTAATATAAAGTTCTTTTTCCTCAAAAACCTGATCCCATTTAGGAAACAGTTTTTCATACAGTTTGTTTCAGTGTTAAACAATCAAATTTTACAAAACGATTCGATAGTAACAGAAAGAGAGCGACGCGGCATTTTTTGCGATGTGCAAGAACGACGAAATAATATTTTTTACAGCGGTCAAACTGAATTATTGTTTCCTAACATACTGATGCAAGCACTATTATGGACGAAAACGGACATTTGACCGTTCAAGGAATTTATTAAGATATAATTGTACACAATGTTTATGCAAATGTCTACATTGTACTTATGTTTCATACTTATGTTTAAAAATGCCAGTTGACCGAGACATACAGCTATTAAGCAATTCAAATTTACGTTTACTACGAACTGAGCCTATGCACGTCTATGGATCGTCTCGTTCTACCCTCTCGAGCTTCCCCAAGCCGTTTTTCGTACTCGTCCGAAATGCTAGCGAACGAAGGTGTTTATATCATTAAAACAGGAGGCAAGTGGGCGTTCGGGTGGTTGATGAATTAATCGGGAAATTGCACCAGATCGAACTCGGCGCAAACTGCAAAGTGCTCCCGAGCACGTGAGGAATATTTAATCCGGTCTAAACTCAAGTTTACCAAGTTTAACTCTCAAGAGAGATCAGACATTGTCGGATAATTAATTCATGTTTCTGCCTCACTTGGAGAAGCCTTCGATCATCTCCAGACGCTGGATGTGTGCGGGCCTCGTTGTTGTTCCGACAAGCTGGAATGCAACCCTTGTAATGCAACGCCCGAATGCAAGAAGGGCTTAACTACACATGTACAATGCGGCTTTGTTGGTCGAATTTGGCGAGCCGTAGCTGTATGCAGGGTTACGAGACGGGGGCGCAATACTTTTATTTGGAGGGGTTATTATATTGAATAATCGAGAATCAAGGGCATGGAAAAATGTTGTAAAGTGTATGTCCTGAATACAAAAAAGCTATGAATAATTGACTGAATTAAATGCATACTGAATTTATCCCTTGAATTACTAAAACGTAGGCAATATCTTCAGTAATAATGTAATCATCTAAACATATGGGGTATCGCTCAACTTTTATACAAAGATTTTGATGCTAAATCACAAATTCTTGTTCCACCTCCATTATTTGAAAATAGAAATCTGAATAATCACTTGTGATAAACAAATAATAAATGGTGGAATATTTTCGAGTTAAATATCTCCCATAAATTTTACCTACTTCGATCTGGTTAGTGTTTCAGGGTTCACACAAATGTTGCCGCATGTTAGATATACACTTTGAAACAGCCAAACCATAGACTTCGTCTGGGCTTTGGAGTGAAGCAGCGGATTTATGGGCTTGTTAAGGCAGTTCTTACAAAAATTCCACAAATTTCAATGAGGTTATACTGACAATGGTATGGAGGTAACCTCATCTTCATAAAAATTCTAGTTATTGTCAAGAATTAAAAAATTATTTTTTTTTCATCATGACACAGCTCCAATTATAGCTTGACGGTTTCAAGAACACAATATAGAAACTCTTAGTGGGCCTCCTCACAGTTCGGTCTAAATCCGGCTGAAAATGTGTGGGCCTATGTAGTGACATGATTAATATGATTATATAAATGAAACTGACGACCCTAAAATGCTGAATATTTGTGGCAAACAAAATTAAAACATAATTATCCATCTTGGTTTACGATCGGTATCATTAAAGACAAAACATCGATTGCACAAAAAACATAAAAAAGACAATTCGATAACGAATTCTATCAAGAATACGCAAATCTAAGGAAAATGATTAATAGGGATATTTAGAGACCACATAAACATTCCTTCGAATCTGCATTCCTTTCTGATTGAACCTGGAAATGTTTTGGTCGTTTATTAAAAGTAAACAAACATCCAAAACAGTTTTTCTACTCTCTATGTATACTAGCAGTAATACAGATATGGATTCCGCGGTAGAAGTTCACGAGAATGTGTTTAATATTGATTATAAAACCGATGAGGATACAATGTCAGCTCTACGTTCTGTAAATCCTAAAAGAACTGATGGAATTCCAATATATTCCAACTAAAACCATTTAAACCCATACAGTTATAGTCGGAACTAGTATAATTCAAGCATTGCAAATATTAATTTAAAATATTCCATAAATGTAAAAACTTGAATTTAAAAATGTACTCAAATAGCATTAGCCTTGAAATAATTTGAAATTGTAATCATAGCAAGCTTTAACTTATAACAACAAACAATGTAAAACAATTGTGGGAGCCAGAAGCCAAGCCGGTGTGTGTGTTTTGGCTTCCCACAAAAATCGAAGTAAAAAGATAATAAATACCAATTTATCCAATTCAAAAAGTGATTTCACATTAGTAAAATGTTGTTTGATCGGCTGCTGACGTTTTGCATTCATTCCTTGCTCCTCTGTAGAAGGTAAAAGGTATTGGTGTGTGCATGGAGTTTAGCTAGTGTTTTGGTGATGATTTGTTGGTGGTCCAAATAAGAAGCGGAGGTCTTGAAACCCAGGAAAGGCAGCTACTGTCATGCATCATAGCGGAGCTCTAGCTGTGAGCACAGGAGTTGAAATTGTAACCGGCAGCTGAAACTGGAGCCTAGAGCAGTGAGCAGACAACGAGCATCGCTTTGGCGAGTCATTACGAGGCTTGCAAGGCAGGAATACCGATAATAACGGAGTCCATTCATCGAGTGACTTGCTGGGGGCCCGATAAAGGTCTACAAATCCGTCGCAGTAAAATAAACAAGGTTAGAAGTCTATTTTCCCTGAAATTAAACCATTGAATTTTCGGTGGCGTCGTTTGAGTTTTTTGTTTAAGAGTGGCGTTGTTTACTTACGTAACATCACGTAGACCATGCATTGATACGTAGCTGTTTTAAATTAAGCCATCTCTGATTTCTTTTGTGTGGTTAGGTCACGATAATTTGTCAATTGAAATTTTTCCCATAATTTTGAAAATCCTGTTAGGGTTAAGGTTATACCATAAGTTAAATAGGCAGCGTTAAACAATTGCAACAAAAAATTAGAATGCAACAATCCAACCCATAAGATAGAGTCATTAATTAATTTTATATTCTAAAAATATAACACAATCAAGAGCCGAGAAAATCAATTATATGCGACAAATATTATAAATTAATAAATATTACAACACAATAGCCAGCCGTATCATTTACAGTAATATATACAAGGCGTGCTAAAAGTTTTTCGCACCTTTTTATGATAAGCTGAATCATTCTCTTTATAATATAATAAATTATAGACCTATCTCCATTATGCAGTTAATAACTAAACTTTTTGAAACTAGTTTACATAAAGAAACGTTTTCCTATGTCGAACAATTACACAACATGGTTCTATGCCTAATAGATCAAGAGTTACTAATTTATGTTCTTTTACACAATATATATCGAAGGCCTTGGCTGATAACTTACAGGTAGACGTTATATATACTGACTTCTTCAAGCGTTTCTAAAAGTTGATCGTAAAATCTTAATTAAGAAATTAAAATCTACTTGCCCATTGCCCAAGTGTATTTTTCAGCTCTTGTCTGAAAGATAGAAAACAATATGTGGTCTATAGGAGTTGTGTATCGGAGTACTAGAGTACCTTGTCAGGAGTCCCTCAGGGTACCAATTCAGGACCTCTATTATTTCTTTTCGTGTGAAATGGCTATTGCAATTGCTGATGAAATTGACATCTCTATGGAAATACAAAAGCCTTTAGGTGGAACTGTTCTGGCGCACTGTATGGAGCCAAGTCAATTGGTTGACATTTTTAATTTTAACTTAGCTATGCATTTGTGTATGTTCTTAGTTTTTATTTCAATTAGTTGGTCATTGATAATCTACATTTGTTTCTTTACTTATTACGCTGATATTTTTACACTTTTATATATTTTAAGCGCATTTGCGGTTTCACTTCTGTTTAGTTTTTATTTTGTTGTACTATGCTGTGACGTAATTCTAGTTCTTCTGTTAAGTGAATTTTTCGCGCTATAGAAATAAAGTACAGATTTATGGAGGTTCTTTTGTTCCCCAACCCTTTAGCCAGAGACCCGCTCATCAGGGAGCTTAAAAAGCAATAAAAGTCATCATAAGTTTGATTTATGATCCATACAACACACACATGCACAACAGACGTTTTCTTTTCCCCAGCTTCGTAAACTGTATCACCCCACATTACCCCACATGGCTTCAGCCAATCAGCATCGTCGATTAGGTGGCATGTTTTGTTTCAACCAATAGGTGCAATCACCTGTTGTGTCTGACGCCGCTTAGTGATTTTCAACTATCGTAGCGTCAATGTGTTGGCGACCAGTCTTCAGCTAGTTCTTCAGAGTTCTTTAAGGCAGTTGACAGTTTAAGATATTTGACGCTTCTTGCGCTTCTGGGTGCTCCGGCACTCAGGGTCGCTTCCTTTTGTACCGCTTTATTATGTGTTGTATCGTTTCATATGGTGCCGTGTCGTGCTCTTGGGTGGGCAACAGTTAGTTATTCGCGAAGATCCTTCAGCAAGACCGTCAAGGAGTTAGTTGTGCAGAAATGTGTCGAGTGGCTTTATGTGTTGTGACCCCGACCGGTTATTGGTATTGGAGGAGACCTCCTCATATTGCTTCTTGCGGAATCAATCACGGAACCAAGTCAACGAAGGTTGCTTAGGGTGGGCGTTGCCGAACTATCATCTCGTTTTATCGTCCCGTTAGCTGCACGCCCGGACTCTATCTTGGAGGATCAGTCACGTTTTCCGTAGTCATCGTCCTGACACGGCTAAGCTCGTTTAATCCCGTTTTTATCAAACTTCTCAGCAGCATCTACAGCGGCAGAAGCACTGGCGCATTTTCGAGGGACATCAACATTCACCGCCGCCAGAATCTTACAAGGTACTGGGTAATTAACATTATAGTTCACGCCGTATCGTTTTCGTAAAAGTGTAAATCTGACGCGCGTTTATAAAAAATCGCATAGCGTTTATCTGAAACAAAATCATTCATGCTTGTCCCACTAATTAGTAATCCTGTTGGATAATTAATTAGAATTACTTATAATAATGTATATTTATTTTAGGACGTCGTGTAGAGATTAGGTTTCACTAAATTACGTCAGCTGTGAATACATAATTTTGAAATTTTGACTTCAATAAATTAAATTAAATTAACCAATGCTTTTATGCTGATCTGAGGGTAGTAGCATGCGATTTCCTTTGTGCTAGTGTGTAAAAGATTCTAGGGGTAACAAAC
>CALNHX010005581.1:0-104164 GCA_940337035.1 Agriotes lineatus | reverse complement strand
TAAAGCAGTCGAGATTAACAGATGAACAAGTAATGAAAACTGAATTAAGATCAAAAGTTATACATAGGATCAATAAGCTAATTAAAACTAAGCTCAATGGTAAAAATTTAATGAAAGCTATTAATACTTATGCGGTTTCTTTACTCACGTATTCGTTTGGAGTTATTCATTGGACAGATACCGATCTTCAAAGTATACGACGTGCCATCAGTAATGTGCTTACTACTGCGAAGTTCCATCATCCACGATCCGCAGTAGAGAGACTCACCCTACCACGTGCTGAAGGGGGGCGAGCATTGATAGACATTAGCAATCTACAAAATAAACAGAAGACATTATTAAGACAGTATTTTTTCACAAAACAGGAAACGTCAAATTTACATCGTGCCATAGTCTTGATAGATAATAAATACTCACCACTTAACCTTGCGAATGACATGCAGCTACCGTTAGTATCAAAAGAGGAAAAGCATCAAGCATGGAAACAAAAAGCGCTTCACGGCAGACACTCCTACGAACTAAATCAACCACATGTCGACAGAATAGCGTCGAACGCATGGTTGACTATCTCCGGGATATATCCAGAAACAGAGGGTTTCATGCTGGCGATACAAGATCAGATCATTAACACTAAGAATTACAGAAAATTTATTATCCGAGATGGGACTGAGGACGATTCCTGTAGACTATGTAAAGCTGCACCTGAAAAGATACATCATATAATATCAGCATGTCAAATGATTGCTCAAACTGAATACAAATTAAGGCATGACAACGTAGCAAACATTTTGCACTCTAAACTAGCGGTCAAATATTCACTGGATGGAACAGAAGATCCTTACTATAAGTAGTATAAGTACCATCCTCAAAAAGTTTTAGAAAACGACGTAGCTCTGCTGTATTGGGATAGAGGGATCATTACTGCTCGAACAGTCACGCATAATAGACCAGATATCACCTTAGTTGATAAGCACAGAAAATTTGCATTTTTAATAGACGTAACAATACCTAATAGTGCGAATTTACTAAACGCTTATGCAGAGAAAGTTACAAAATACACCGACCTGGCTTACGAGCTACAGCAGTTATGGAAAATGGAAAAGGTATACATCTTACCTATTATTATATCTGCCACCGGAATTATTCCTCATACACTTCGCAAGTCTCTCAATCGTTTGAAAATTCAAGAAAAGCTGCTAATTAACATGCAAAAATCTGTGATACTAAGTACATGTAACATCGTCAGAAAGTTTCTAAATAATGACATCAATTAACCTACCATATCAGTATATTACTTACCTCCACCTTGGTTCTGGACCCGTGAGGTAAAAACCCCACACATAGTGTGAGAGAAAAAAACATAATAATAATAATATTAACCCCGCAGGGGTGGTAGTTTTTAATAACTACTATTTGGGACGTGAAGCTCCTACGGACCCCGAGTTACCTGGCAGTAGGGTAAAAATGCCGTAACCTCTGCGTTAAAGGGGAAACACCCATGAAAATGGAGAAAAAATATAATGGTAAAAAGCGATTGCCTGAGGAAGGTCCTGGTGCAGTTGGCGCTGACCCTGACCACCAGGCTTATACGAGCGGTCAGTGGCGCGGAGGGTTTGGACTACAGCCTTCTCGCCGGGTTCAACCCGAAACAAATACTGTGTCCTCCCAACAACTGCAGGCGGATACACTAGAAGAAGATCATAACTTCACTAGATCTCTGGGATCGCAGGCAAGTGCATAAAATGGTCCAAAGACTGAATACCGAAATTATGAGATCATTTTATGGCACTAACGAGGGAAAAGAATAACCGCTTCCTGGATGGAGATACAAACTCCATAACGACTTTAGCAATAAGTTCCCAGAGTTAAATCTAACCGAACAAAATGTTGTTGATCGAAAAAATGTGATCATTAAAAAGCAATACCTTAACGAGGCCGAATTACAAAACATACGATTGCAATTTAACAATGATACCCAAGTATTACAATAGCAAAAAGGGAAACTTCAGAAGAGCTTCCTGAAGTCAGCGACGAACAATCACACAGAACTAGTGATGAATGCAACATCACAGAAACTTCTGTTATCGAAAGATTTTACAGCAATTTGCCATTTTATGAAGCTTCAGACCCATTGCAAAGGCCCTACCTACCAATTTTAAAATACAGCAACAACGCTCAACTGCTATTAAAAATCATTAATAACATTTTGAAGGAATATCTAAGTAACACCAACGATCTAAATAAAATTCATATAGGAATATATGCAGCATCAGCTACAATATTGGAATTAAACAACCAGACATTATATTTACCCAAAACACAAAAGCGCTCTGAAAGATGCAAAGATCCTAGCTGGAAACTAAGACTTGTTAAACAAATTGACAAACTACGAGCACAAAGTGATGTTATCGCAGAATATTTCAAAGGCGTGAGATCCCCTAAGATAGAAAGTAAAATATCATTAATTCTAAAAAAAATTCACCTTGCCAAAACTAAGTCGGACTTTTCTGAAAAACTAAAAAAACATTATGATCTTTAAGACAAACGTATAAGGCTAAAGGTGCTAGGTTACGCAGATATAATGAACTAACAAAAAGAAAAACGCAAAATCAAAATTTTCTTACAAAACAAAAACAATTTTACCGTGACCTTGACAATACACCAGGATTAACAGAATGTGATAACCCAGCAGAATTTTTACAATTTTAGAAAGCTTTGTGGTCGAATCCGGAGCACTACAATGCAGATGTGGAATGGTTGCCAAGTATAATGCAGACTCAGAATCAAACTTCACAAATGAATAATAACTTAGTAACATCCGGATGCCCAGAAATGTCCAACACTGCTTACTTAGGACGACATAATCAAGTGGCAAAAATTATTCATAGAGAAATCGCTCTAAAACGCCACCTACTAATGGATGCGCCGCCGTATTATAAATATTCACCATACGCCTTGCTAGAGAGCCGAGACACGCTTCTGTATTGGGACAGACCAATCATAACAGATAAGACGGTGGACTATAACCGACCTGACATTCTCTTAATAGATAAGATTAAGAAAACAGCGGTTATAATTGACATAGCTGTACCTCTGATGCATAATGTCACAAAAACTGAACGGGAAAAGGTGACAAAATACGAAAACTTGACATTAGAAATTAAGCGAATTTGGGAACTCACCACAGTCACAATAGTACCCCTTGTGGTGTCACTCGAAGGAGTAGTATCTAACCACTTTATCAAAAACTTAAATAAATTAAATCTACCTGACAATTTAAAGCATAATATCCTAAAGGCTACTATTCTGCAAACGTGCCATATTGTCAGAAAAATTTTTTCCCGTCTGGGCTAGACTGAATTGTCTTTTCAGAAGGAGGAAAGTCTGATAGTGTAAACTATCGTGGAATACAAAACATTGGAAATAATAATAATAATAATATTGTTTATTGTGTTAATATATATATAACACAAATGCAAGGACTTCGATAAAGACCGATCTTCCACTCTTCCAACTAACATTTTACTGTCACCCGCCAACTTAACTGTGGTAGCAATTTTTGGCATTAAAAAACCTAAATTTATTCTAAGCGTTTATTCCATGCAGTTGTGTGTAAAACGTTGTACGTAGCTCAGGCCGGAAGTAGATTACACCCTTATCCACATAAAGGCCTTCCTCCGTCGGGCTTAACATTTTGGCTGCGGGTGTAATCTTACTCTTGCGGCCTTCTACACGTAAATAACTATTACGCAAAACCAGGCAGAAAATGAAAGTTTACATCTTACTTACCACGACCGCAACAACAACGTTACGTCCGGCGGGTCGTAATAGTATATTGTATGTTAAGAGCTGAAAGTGCATTCTTGCCGCTTGCGCATGAATATTGCTGGTTGAGACGAAGTCGAAACCAGCAATCATGCAAAAGCGGCAAGCGCACTTTTAGCTCGAAACATACATACAATTTTTTCGACGACTGAGCATATTAGTAAAGGAAAATATCAAATTTCGTTTTATCGCAAAAATTAATTGACAATCAAGTTACCATTACTCGCGCAGTCTATATGACATGTGACGCGATTATTTCCACAAATGACGGGCGTTGTCAAGGATACATTCGGACGTGGCTACCTATTTTGTTCACGCGGAAACCCAAAACGCTCGGCAAGCGGCAAAAAGATGAAAACGCACGCTCAGCGGCAAATGTCAACTTTCTGTTGTCAAATGACAATGAGAAAAATCTACTTTCGATGTTAGTCGTCGAAAAAGTAATTTTCGGGCGATAAAATATAAACGCTGGCGGTAAAGTAACTTTGCTGCCCGCAAATTACTTTACCGCCCGGCACCTTAACTGTGGTAGCAATGTTTGGCATTAAAAAAGCCAAACTTTTTTCTATGTGTTTGTTACATGCAATTGTGCGTAAAACGTTGTACGTACCTCAGCCCGGAAGTAGATTACGCCCTTACACAAATAAAGGCCCTCCTCCGTCGGGCCTCAAATTTTGACTGCGGGCGTAATCTTACTCTTCCGGTCTTCTATACGTAAATAACTATTTTCGCCTCCTGACATGTAAACGACGCATTCATACACAGTTGACGTCCACCGTAGCTGCGATTTTACAGTTAGTCAGTGTTTTTGAACATCCCGGTGCGGTAAAATAACTAGAAATTTTTTAGCTTTCAGAGACCCTCAAAGGAAAAAGTTGCTTTGTAGTAATAACGGCTATTTTCAGAAACGCTAGTTACGTAATTCCTCATTCAGTTGAGTTGTGGAGAAATAAAGAAAATTGATATTTACCACTTTGATTTTTGACTTTTCATACCGTCAACTACTAGATTTACTGAAGGTAGCTTGCTTGATGGCAACGGTGGTTTTGATATTCGAAAGCAAAATCTCTCAATTATACAAAATGATTGAAAAAGTATTTAGGCCAAAAATGTAATACAATACTCTGTGGGTTAAGCATTTTATCTTCCTTGGTGTTGTTATAGACTATTTCGCAATAACTAATTAATGTTTTTTAATAATTTCTACACTGTCACAAGATTTCGGGGCTCAGGTAATTGTTAGGACTCCATTTCTAACAGCCGAATTCTTACAATTCCCATTACGCATGCATAAGCAGGAGTGACATTCCTGTATATAAACGCGAGTGATTTTATTCGAACCAAGGCGCACAAAGGCCAGATCTCCAATAATAAAAGGGAGGGAGTTTCCAAGAATTCGGCCGTTATAAATGGGGTGCGACACGACTACTAGGCCCCCAAATATGTGTGGAAATAACTGAAAAATAATAAATAGTCATAATGGATACATCATTTTTAATTAATAATCATCGGAAAGTTGATTGAAAATAAACATTTTTCATCTTGCTCTTCACTTTGCGATGCTCTAGCTCATGATGTATTTGACTTAAGAAAATGTTTTTAAAAACGTTGTTAAAAATAGCGTCCTTGATAAGAATAATAAGAAGCATTTTGGTCGTATGACTAACGGGAATGTAGCTATTACCGGGTAAATGGACACCAAGAATAATCCACCCGCAGCACAATTTCGTAACTTTATCACTAGCAAGGGGGTCATCGTACCAATATAATACCTTAAAAATTGCCAGCATCTATTATCTAGAGCTTTGCAAACAGCTCGCGGTAATTCCTCGAAGAATGTCGACATTTGTGACTGTTCATTGTCTGGAAAACCACAAAAATTCCGTGGGATAAGCAATGGGCAGCACTGTACAAAAGGATTTGGGAGGTTGGACTTTCTCTTTATTTATCGGCAGTTACGTTACGGTTACTATAGCTGTTCAAGTTACAGTTGTACTTATATAAGTTTGAGTATTAAATTTGAGTTATTTTGTTCAAAGATTATCTCATTTTTGTGTATTTAGCATTCATTTAAGTTGTTATCCTTGCACTTTATTTTGGATCAACAGGCTTATTTCTACAAATTGTAAAAAATGGTTTACCATTTTTTAGTTGGGAGATTTAAGTGAAATATTTGTACAGAAAATTGGCAACCCCACCAACCATATTACAAAAATTATGAACTTACATCGCAGTGAAAAAAGTAAAACTGCACTTGCAAAACGGAAGATGTATTCCGAATGCCTCGGTGTCGCGTTGCGAGAAAGGGCTGAGCAACATGATATGGAAATTGAGACAAAAACTGGCTTTTTTTAAAACGTCGAGTTAAAATGTTCCAATAACGAATGTGTGTAAGAGGTGTCATCTACAGATTCGTAATTAGACGGAATGGATATGATTACCTCCTTTTTATAATTACTTCCCTCATGACGTGAAAAAATCACCTTCCAAGATTTCTTCAAATCTTCACGTTTCAGGGTCCCTAGATGACGAAAAACAGGTTTTCCCAATTTCGTCTGTCTGTCTGTCTGTTCGTCTGTCTGTCCGTCTGTTCGTTCATCTGCTGGATGTATAGCTAAGAAGGTATTCGGTGGAGAAAGACGAGAATTGGGCATTAAAGCAAATTAAAAGCGATAATTAAGCAACTAAAGATGTTAATGACAAATATTATGACATCAAATTATACAGAAATGTATGGTCTAAGTATCTGGCCATTTACATTTAATTATGTTATTTAAAATTCCTGTTTAGTTATCTATCGTCAATATTTCTTTAACTGAAGATGGTATCATGGATTTGTTCAGATATTGATGATTTTACCTGTTTTACTTACCTTTATAGAATGCAGTAAAATTAAACTTGACAGATCAGCTTTCTGGAAATATTGATGAGTATCTTAATATTGCAAAGTTGGACATAACAAAGAGTTAAATGTTCGTAATGTGATGACATAATGAACTTCTTTTTAAGCATAAAAATTTATTGTACTTTATTATTATTTAGTTCAGCTTTTTCCAAACAAATTTTGCCGACGGGAAAATACTTGAGATAGCAGATGTTGTATTTGAAGTTTATATATTATTTAGTTTGTGGGTACAAGTGAATCAACAAAGTGTATTAAAACTTTATTAAACTGCCACATTGTTAGTTTTTTCGAGCGATCTACAAGAGAGGCACATTTTAATTGTATACGTATTTAATTATAAAGCAAATTCACACGATTTAGCTTTAAATATCACAAATATTTCTGTAAAAAGAAAAATGCACTCGGTTTAACGGTTAATATCGCACAAGTACATTCCTAAATAGCACTTGCGAAGATGACAGCTGTAATATTACCTAAAATTTATTTACTGTTGAAAAATGTTCATAGCTTCGTCATTTTTTATAAATACAAAGAGAGTATAGATTTGACCTGCACACGAACTGTTAATCCTAACGTTCAAGCAAAAGTTTTCTGAATGCCTCTAAGTCAAATCTTTATTTATTTTTTTTTTTGCTTTTTTATTCACTCAATTTCGACTGCACTCATAAAAATGAACGCATAATGTAATAAATTACATGGCATAGATTTCATCAACTATGTTTTTGCGATGCATGTACTTTTAGGATTCTACGCACCGTCCGCTTAACAAACCTAAATTTTGAGATCATTTCCGTCTGGGTGCGCTCATCGCTATTCGAGACCTCAATTGACTTGCCGTCAGGTAATCACAACTTATTTGCTGTAGGGTGTATGCAACGTAACGTCTTGCGTTTGTGGTCTAAGATTAAAGATCAACTTGTATGTGTTTTATAAACATGTGAGATTACATTCTGTTTAATTTATTGTGGAGCTAAATGCATTCCCCGTTTTTAGAAATAAAAACTAATTCCGAGAATATAAAGGTAAGGTAGGTCCACTTAGCGGGGGGTCGACAACACACAGTTCTTGAAGCCTTGCGGAAGTGCTTTCCATTGTTAGCCCTTTTCCGTTAGATCACAGGACAATGAAAACAAAACGGTGGCGTATCACTCAATAACGACAAATATTTCTTGTGCCCGATAAATTGACCGTCGCAAATAAGCACCTACTATACCCGTATCCCATTGAATAAGCTGCATGCAATATTTAATTCTTTTGAATTTTCGGCTGTCATAACATTCATCACATTAAAAACTTTATGATAACTTGTTGTACCAGAGAAGTGAGTGTTTCACTTGAAAACATGTTCGATACCACTGTCATTGTTTACGCAAACAAAACACAAGTTCGTCTGCTTATAGTTCGTTATTATAAAACATACATTTAAAACTCTAGGTCAAATCAATACTTTCCTCGTAGCTGCTTTACTACCCCGCCTGTACATACATCGCTGGGAGTAAGAAAAGTCAAACAAAGCAAATCCCAACTTAATGAACTAGCAAGAAATTCTTTAAAACTGAAAGTACTACACAGTTTCGTCATTAATTAATATATAGGGATAGTTATTAACAAATTCTACTAGTTTATCCATGGATAAATCGTTTCCCATGGTTTTTAGAAAAGAAAGTGACGGCAGTTGATCTATAAAATCAAAGTTGATATCTTCGATGTCATTCCCTGCTATATCCAAAACCATTAAATGCTTTAGTTTGTTCGAGGCTAAACTGCGGACGCCCTTGATACAGCTGCAAACTAAATACAGGAAAGTAAGCTCACATAGGCCTTCGAACTGTCCATCAATGAACATTTCCAAACTATTGAAGCTAAGATCTAATAGCTTTAACTTCTCTAAACCCAAAAAGGCGTTGGGCTCTAAAGTCTTAATGTTATTGTACTTCAAAGACAGCCAATGAAGAGCGGGAAGGTCGCCAAAGTAGTCGATTTTTATTGTTGTCAAACAATTGCTTTCCATGTTTAGCAAATGTAAATTCTCAATCCCTTTAAAGCTACCTTGCGACAAATTGCTAATGGTGTTGCAGGATAAGTCCAGTTCAATAAGTTGGGAAAGTCCTTCAAACGTATCAGGTTCGATAGTTTCTATACAGTTGTTGGATAAATCGAGCAGACGAAGTGCATCCAAACCGTGGAAAGCGCCAGGTTCTATATGTCGGATGTGACATTTGGCCAGTGTCAGCTCTGATAATCCACTTAAACCATTAAAATGGTTAAGTGGTAAAGTATCTAGTAAACTTCTATCTAGATGAAGATCTTCTAACCTTATCAAGCCTTCAAATGCATTTTCTGCTAGAGATATAACTTTGTTGTTTCTAAACTTCAAAGATAAGAGCGCCGTTAAGCCTTTAAACGCGCCTTCATTAATAGCAGTTATACCGTTATTATCTATATCTAGTTTGGTGAGAGATCCCAAATTACAAAATATGCCGGCGTCTATATTCGCCAGCTTATTTCCAGATAGTTCCAATGAAGTAAGTTGATCAAGTCCTTGAAAGTGATTTTCATTAATGCACGTTATTTGATTTTTCCCTAAATTGAGGACCTCTAGCGTACTTAATCCGTTGAATAACTCATCTGGTACAGTTGTAATCTGATTCTCACTAAGGTCCAAGGTTTTAATCTTAGACAGACCTAAAAGCGAACCTGTATACAAGCCAGTGATACCGGCGCTACTTAAGTTTAAATGTTCAAGATGTTCAAAATTCACAGAAAAATCTTCTGGTAACTCTCCCAGGGAGTTCCCGCTTAGATTCAGTTTACTTAGTTTACTTAAGTTGGCAAACATCTCGCTGTTCCATTCTTGTATATTGATGTTATTTACTTCTAGATGCTCAAGGGAGCATATTTCATTTAGTAAACCAGATGGGATATATTCGAAGGGGTTGTTAGACAAATCCAGTGTTGTCAAACTGGTTAAGCATTTAAAAGTGTCTTCGTCTACCTTTACTATTTTATTATTCTGCAACTGCAACGCTTCTAGTGCGCTTAGTCCTTGGAAAGCTCCGGAGTTTATTGCTACTATTTCGTTGTGAAATAATTCTAACTGCTTTAAATTTGTTAGAGAATTAAACACACCGCTGTCGATAACTTGCAATTTATTAGTACCTATGCTCAAGGTCTCCAGCTGGTCGAGGTTATCGAATAATCCTTGAGGTAATTTCGCAATGCTATTGTCATCTAAACGCAGTACCTTTAGTTTGGGCATGTCTTTAAAAGCGTCCGGAGATAACTGTCTAATATTGCAGTTTTTGATAGACAAAGTAGTTAAACCTTCAAAATTAGACAAGCAGCCAGATGGTACGGAATTAAGTTTGCTGGCTCTAATTTCCAGACACTCCACATCCTCCACCACGATATTTCGCTTAGAAAAGTAACCTTCTAAACATGCATTTATTTCTTCGGAGGAGCGAATATTCTTGACAACTGGATGTCCTTCTTCCTCTTCGCAAACTGGGCCAGTCTCTTCATCCTGCAATTAGACTTAATTGTAGTTGAAGTGTTTTTGAGAACTATGTGGAAACGCTTTTGCAATTTATTGGAATATGAATTTGGCAGTTTAATGCCTATGTCAGCTTTTTCATTCATTAGGAATGACCTGCATAACCAGTTAATTAAGACTATACAGATACACAGAGACCTGTTTGGTTGAGGCTGTCATGTACCATAATGTACCGCGAAGCAAATATATGCGACAATGAAATAATTACTCTTTTCGGTCCTCAATGAGTATGGGGCCACCAGCTTAATGATTTTTTCCCGCTGCTGGTCATGTAAGTCAGTGATACAGCCTTAGTAACAAAACGTGTAAGTCGGTGATTATATTTGTTTACTGATTTTTCTTGACAACGGAACTTAATATTATTATTAAGTTCCTAGGATAATAAAAGCAAGATGCAGATTTAGACGTTTTGTTTATAAATTGCAAGTGTTTAGGTGACATGTGACACTCACAGGTAACACGACTCACGAAAAGTAATCCTGGTGACAGGTGACAAACCAAACGGTTTTTTCAAAACTCTTGGCAAATTTCGGTAAGCAACTGGAAAAATATACTAAGATAACTCGCAATGTATTATCGTCTATTAACATTTTCGGCAGGCAACAAGCCGCGACTTCGTCTTGGCTTGTACTTGCCTACCTCAAATGTTAATAGGTCCTTAAATTCCTTGTTACTTAAATAGCTATTGGGGTTCTACTAAATTAAACCGCATAAGTTACACCAATTATTTGATTTTGCTAATGAATGTGTTTTTGTTTGTTTATTATTTGGTTTATATTATAAGCTCAAGACACCACCATCATCCTATTGTCGATAAGAATGGCGAAATGCAGTGGCAGCTGTAAATAATTAACAGGCATGCAGCATGTCGCAAGGCTGTACAAAAAAAGCATTTATATTTAAACATGGCCTCTGCCATCCCTTGCCTGTAATGTTTGTTTTTACACTTAAACACGTAAGCCAAGTTGTCTTTTCCTATGTTTTATTATTTTAATGAGATTTAAGAATGTAGTCACAATAGAAATTTTAGAAAAGCCGGTCCTGCCCTGTAAGCGTATTGTAAATTTTAATCTACATGTGTGCTGCGATAAATGCACGTCTAAGCCTGTCCGCGGGATAGAGAGGGATTTCAACTTCGAAGCATCTTTTGCATTTTAAAGTTCAGCATTAGTAGCGTGCAGCCTTTTTGATATGTGCAGACAGTTTGAACTCAAATGTACGCGTTTTTAGTTAATTAGAAGCGGCTGCAAGCCAGCAGAAAATAGTTGCTGCACACAAAATTAAAGTGCAGCCGACAAGCATTTGTGAATATGCAAAAGCTTTTTCCAGGTGCAATGGTGAGCACATAATTTTTGACTATATTCGAATCACGTTCGAAGCCTCCTTTTTGAGAGGAGCCAACTCTGCACTTGTTGCAAGAACCTGCCTGCCATCAGAGATTCTCCTTATTATGCGTTATACCATCCAGGGTCAATGGCGCAATCTAAGACATGCTAAAATCAAGAGTACGTCGCAGCCAGTTCCAGGTAAAATGTTTTCGAGCTAACGTACTAAAGTTGAGCTAAACTGTGAGAAATGTTTGCAAGCGCGAGAGCATGTTCCTTTGCGGATTATTAATGTGAATAAATGCAAGTGCGGCTACGGTCAAAATTAAGCCAGTACCATATTCAGACATTTTGACATTTGCGATTTTTAAAAACAATTCGTTCAACAATATTTTAATACGTTTTTATTCATATTTTATATGTGTGTAATTTACATTCGAATAGCCTTAAGCTGTATCGCACGTAGGTTGCTTAAGAATTTAATCTTATTTTCTTTTGTGCTTTAATATGTGTTTTTACCTGTGTTTTAAATTCAATAGATTGATGTAAACCAATTGGATTTCTTGCCCATTGCTTGAAGCCAGTTTCAGTCCGACAACACTATATAGAAACCCAGACTTCCATTTTGGCAGACAGTGATCTCCCATAAGCCACTAACTGAGACATTAAGAGGGTTTCATGTTCACTGGGCTAGCACAGAAAAGGCAAATACATATTCAAATCTTAAGGCGTACTAGACGTCTTATTCAAATTTAACTTAACTACAAGAAGGGTCAACAAGTGACTCATTTCGTGTCCAACTAAGACGCTGAACGGAAGTACCATTTCAATCCATAGAGAAATGGAGAAAGAGTATAGATCTATTCTTAATATATGAATACTTTAAAATTCTGAAAGTAGTTACTACCAGTACTACCCCAATAGAGATTTGAAATCTAGATGAAACACATTTTGACTTAGTCGTCTGCTGAATTAAGTCCTTGGGCTCACAGAAAAATAATAACTTCTCACCGAGCGATTAGCGGTTCAGGTAAAAAACTATCTCCTTTAGTAGTGTTTAGAGAAAAAAGGTATGGGACTCTTGGGCGGCACTCTTCCAAATGTGAGGACATGACTTACGCTTCAAAGACATCCAGTCGTTTGTCTTTGAAGCGTAAGTCATGTCCTCACATTTGGCCAAAACATTTATAGATAGAAAATGCCGCGTCTAAGCATTCAACGTTCCGCAAAGAAGATACAAAAGGTACTCCATCAACATCTCTTGCTTTAAGAATTTGAAATATCTCCTTCTCCAAACTCTGATCCAGAAATGCCACCCTAATATTATTTAAAATACATTTCACAATATAGGCTGAACCACTAATTGCTCAAAAAATCATTAACAGCATTGTTGTTATAACGCTACATCGGCTGAAGCAATGATAAATCTAGCAGTTAAAGACGCTGAAAAAGAAACTCATATATGAAATTAAAGGACAAAAGAAGAAAAGTATATGTGTGGTCGAAAGTGACGAAAATGATGAAAATCGAAGTTTAACGAAGATAAATAAGATGGCAGTAATATAATCAAAGAAACTGAAAAATACAACAGATATTCAAAATAGTTCTGAAAACAAATTCTGAGACAGTAAGTATGCTTGAAGGTTATGTTTTCATTAAAGATAACGATCAAGATGTATGTTACTCAGATCACCGAAAATAAACCTTGCTTCTACGTAAAATTTTCCTGCTAATGATACTAATATAATTAGTTCTAAAGAAATATTCAAACAGCATTTTAACTTCCTCGTCTCAGGCGAAGGAGTATTGTAATCACAAAAGTCGTATACGCATACTTCTTCAGATCTCTATGTTTCAGAGTCCTTAGATGACGAAAAACATGTTTTGTGAATTGTGCCTATCTGTCTGTCTGTTAGCACTACAGCTTCAAAACCATTTATTGCAGGAAGACGACATTTTCTAAATTTTAGTTGAAATATATACAGAGTGAGTACATTCAATAAAGGAGTCTATCTACTTCCGCTTTAACTCGAGAAGTACTGGTTAGATACAAGTAATATTTTGCACATAGCTTGAATTTTTACCCTTGACTAAAATAGGCATAGTTTGAATCCAACCCATACAGGTGATTTTTTTCTTTTCGGTATTTTCAAAACTTCCACTTGTAAGGGCAGTTCAGTGTAAAGCCCATCACATATGTGTTACTGTTGTTTTTTGTCTTTTAAACGCCTCATCAGAAAAAGAAGAAATCTGATGAAGCAATATCAGTAGTTAATTTCTAAATTACTGTATTAGTTTTGCAATAGTACGCTCAATAAATAAAACTGTCAATAAAAGAACTACATCTGATTAAGGTTTTAACGCTATTTTCATGACTTTATAATTGAAACGATGATATTCTATGTAAATATGACGTATAAAGAATTACTGACTCTCTATGAATACATAAGCATCGTAACCCATAAAACATGTTTAAAGACCACATGACCAGTACCATTTGGGGATTTAGTGAATTAAATGTTCAAATGTTAGATGCAGATGTCGAGGAAAATTACTATTTACCTACTTTTTTTCATTAATTTGTACAAATATTTTTGCAATATACAGTCAGACATCGCCGTTCGCGGGGGTTACGTTCCAGAAGAATGCCGCGAAGCGCAAAACCGCGATGGGCAAGTAAACACATAAATGATAAAAACGGGGTTAGGTTCCATAAACTAGATTTATTTATACTATGCAACCTCAAAAAATTGTGGGCAGAAACGCTCGAGAAGACAGTAGGTAAAGCTTGAACTAAAATTCCATACGTAACATAGG
Source organism: Agriotes lineatus (assembly GCA_940337035.1). NCBI lineage: Eukaryota > Metazoa > Arthropoda > Insecta > Coleoptera > Elateridae > Agriotes > Agriotes lineatus. Next base: position 89,739 of record CALNHX010005581.1, on the reverse strand, counting down.
TCTGCCACTTGAATCTAGAACTCGAATGTCCATTTGTTAATTCAAATTATAATTTTACAATTTATTTCAGGTCCGATTTGGTAATAAGAGATTCAAAGAAATAGTCTCGATAAGTGTGTTTACAAGTTCGTGATAAATAATGTTATTTAAATCTGCTTTATTTACTTACGGCCGGTTGAATGAAGGTCACTAACCTGACGTTAACTTTAAATCGCTGTTAAAATAATCAAAAGCTCATAAAAACGTTTGCGCTTATGACATATTATTAATTAGTAAACAAATTTTTCTGCGCTTTTGTTTATTTTAACAGCGAATTAAAGTTAACGTCAGATTAATGGCCTTTATAGGACCGCCCGTTAGTATGTGAAAGTTGAAACAGTTAACGTTGGCAATTCCATCCGCGAACGGCAAAGCAAATATCCGCGAACGGCAAAGAAAAGGGAGCAGAAAGGTGCCCGGTGTAAAATCAAATCAGCGAACCGCAAAGCCGCGAACGGCGAGGTCTGACTGTACATAATTCTTGCAACGGGAGCTCTGAGGCAATTTTTTTGCAGACAAATAATTTTAAGTATTTCAAATATGCATGTCGCCATCTTGATACGTTTTAGCTCGGTATTTTAGTGCACGTTTTGGGTGTGGCGCGCGTCCGCCTGCCCTAATCAATAAACTCTCGTAAACCCGAAGAACCTACCTGGGTTGTGCACAAGGCGCTGGTTCAGGTGACGCGTACGACGACCCTTTCCCGAAACCCCGACCGAACTTGGCGCTGATCTGTGACAAGTTTGGTTTTCGCACGCAAAATGTCCTGTCTTGACCTGGTAAATTTTCGGCGCCGGATCAACTAACGAGTTTACACCTTATCCACAGATTTGGACACTGGCACTGGTCTAGGTGACATGTCCATCTTCCTCGTAGCATATTCCGACCACCGTTTACACTATAACTCGAAACACTCAGGGGAAGTTACAAGTCTGGGGCGTTGAACACTACATAAATTATTCGACTTCCTGGCGGCCCCCCGTATAAGTCCAAAATTTTACTGTAGACAGGAATTCACGAAGCGACGGCCCAAAATAAACAAATCCGAAAGAGCCCGCTACAAAATTATAGGAGCATAATCCACACAGAGGTAAACCCACCTTCGAAATTCTCGAACACCAGAGTACCCCTATCACCAAATTACGATCAATTATTTTCAATACAACACATCAGTTATTAACACCGGTAATGTTTGTTTTGTTCGCAGAATTGAAAGGTTAGCCATCTTTAAAACCTTCGTAGAAGGGGGAACCAGGCTTGCGACATCACCTATAAGCTACCAATCGAACTCCACAAGCGACATGGGTTACAGCAGGTCTTAGGCGTTTAGCCGTCCACCCAGAAGAATATAACCGTCCTCGTACATCATCTTATTTTTATGGGTACTTCGCCACACCACAAAATGAAAAATATTAAAACATGAACGTATCGGAAGACAAATCTACTTCCGTTATCAACATTATGGATGTAGGGGTCACAGTGGTTAGAAATTGAAACAGAAATTACAAAACAACCAGAAGTGTAGCATTAAACGCCACCGAGGACCCAAATATCCAGAAAGACGGATAAGTACTTTGGAAACGCTAAGACGCTGTTAATGATGTGGAGGAAATTTAAGACTGCAGTGTTGGGATCAGGAGCAGAAACCTGAGGTGTAACAACTGCATCGGCTTTGGTGGAACGACAATATAAAAAAGAGTTTAAGACGAAAAAACGTTGTGGAAAAAGAGTATGCCATTTAAACAGGTATTGGACAGAGATGGAAACGTACCAACCACAGAGAAGGGTGTTATGGGAAAATGGCGGGAAAAGCGGCGGGCCATGATGCAACATTTTCTTAATAGAATTTGAGACCTATATGGGAGTCAGGCAAGAGAACAAACTAATTCCGCTTCACTTTGTGGGATTAAGCGAATTTATATTTAGTTTTGATAACGAAAATTGCTGCACAGCTTCAAGAACACCTAAGGCCGTTCGTCTACGGAGATAAACAATACAACGCGACTGGTAGCGGGCGACCATGCTACAGCCGCACAGTCAGCTACTCCATTAAAGACATTTGTTCGTCCACAGTGATGACCATAGATTAAACTGGAAGAAACTGATCGCCAAAGAGCAAACCAGTTGGTCGCCGAGTGACCAGTTTCCTGCGATGTCCAAGTCTTTCAAGTTACCCGCGGTCAATCGCTTTCTCGTTGGATGAAGGGTGTCAGAGTATGGAAGTAAATAATGGCGAATATTAGCATGAGTATTAATACCAAAAGCTAGAAGTTGTAGTAATGAAAACGAAAAACGGCGTTTTAAGGATTAGGTTGAATCAAATAACAAACACAAGAAAGTGGATAACTTTAAATATATGGACTCATTCGTCAAAAGTTGATGCAAGTTAGAAAGTCACACTAAGAACAGAATTTATATAGTCAATAAACTCCTTTACGGGCCGAATAAATAATTTATCGAAAAATGAAAAGGTATCAATAGTAATATAACAAGGGCGAGACATACTTATCGATAATTATCCACACGGCAAGGGTCGAGTGCTGGTTGCAGTGAAAACTGTCCCGAGGGTTGTCCGAGGGCAGCAACCAGCACGAATTATGATTTAAAATTGATATAATAATGCCAAAAAACTCTTAATTACATGTTTCTTACATTTGTATTTCTAATTATGACACTATTTACGCGGTCGATAATCAGCCCTAGGGCGCTAATCGCTTGATAATTATCCCTAGGGAGCTTATCAGGTAATCAGTTCGGGATTGATCGATTCTCAAAAAATGCATGGTTCGCATTGGATGATATCAGTCATGTCACAGTTGTGTACAATAATCAAATAAAGTAAGACTAAAATTTACGAAATAATATATTGAGTTTCAAAAAAAAAAACGTTACACTCATTTAAAATTCAGGAATTATATAATAATATAATAAATTTATTGGTGTCAGAATACACATAATATTTTGTACATTTATAAATTAAACATATAGCACCTAATCCCGCGACGGATTGTTTTGTGCATCTTAGTGAAAAAACATTTATCTGCATTTCTAAATGCGCGAGCATAGCATCACCGGATAATTAGACAACATAAACAATAAATCATTAAACAAAATAAAATAGTAACGCATTAAAAAATAAAACAATAAGTCGTTAATCAAAATTAAACAATAATTTATTTGCGGGCTTCATGCACAACCCCGACAAGATATGGAAGAGAAGGAGCTATACAATGAAATAAGTTGATAATGACTAATGCACTTTTGAATTGAGTGTAGTTTTCCGAAATGTAGGCAGTGAGTTTTTTAGAAAACAGGTTATAAGTAATTATTATTTTTTTTAAATTCCATCGGTACACAGTTGAAAAGTTTAGGGCCATAGGTAACAAATCTTTGGTTCAGTGTAGTTTTAGTAATAGGGATACTTAGACTCTCTTGAGCTTGAGCACGAGTGTCGTAAGCATGATTGACTTTGCTTTGCAACTGAGGTTTTCTATAATACAGTTTTATTACTTTTAAGATGTACATGCCACATACATCTAACAATCTGGCATCATGGAACAGTAACTCAGATGGATATGTTTTATTTTTAAAAAGCATGACTTTTACTATATGTTTTTGTACCATTTGCAATATATTTAATGTTGAAATATAGGCACCTCCTCAAGCTATAATCCCATATTGTAATACTAACTCGACCAAGGCTTTGTAAGTTGAGATTAATACAGGTTTAGTAACCCTAGCAGCACAGCCTGATTGGAACCATGTTGGCTGCCAACATTGGCAAAACATCGGAATGAAACGCTTTTATATATGGTATTTGTATTGGACTCCAATATATATTCTACATTGGTGATCAATATTTATCCTACATTGGTGACAAATATTTATTCGACATTGGCCTGACAAATATAGTATAAGTATCGAACGAAACTGATAAAATTTATGTATTATTTTTTTAGTTTTATTGCAAACATATTCTATGTGCTTGACTATCTTATTCCCAAATATTTAGTTTTATTAGTTTGATTTATGTCTGTTGTACAGGAGCAATTTACACAATCACAAATTATATGGAATTTTAACTTATTAAACTGAGGTTGTCCCGTAATTACATTGGGTGAGAAAGCTACATATTTATTTTGTAACTGGACCAAGAACAGTTCCTTGTGGAATACCACATGTTATTAATTCTTGTGAACTAATGTTTTTGTTAACTTTTGTAACTTGCTTTCGATTTAATAAGCAACTTTTGAATAATTCCAAAACAATTCCCCTTATCCCGCATTTTTCAAGTTTGCCAATTAAAATTTGGTGAGACACCGTATCAAAAGCTTTCTTCTTCTTAAAGTCCTTCTCCTATCGGAGGCTGGAGATCATCATCGATATGCGAACCTTATTTGCAGCTGCTCGGAACAGTTCGATACTGCTGCAGCCAAACCAATCCCTCAAGTTTTTCAACCAGGATATTCGTCTACGTCCAACATTCCGTTTTCCTTTTATTTTTCCCTGTATTATCAGTTGAAGCATGGCGTATTTGGTTCCTCTTGTTACGTGGCCTAGATATTCTAGTTTTCTCCCTTTTATTGAGTTTACCACTTCACACTCTTTATGCATTTTTCCAAGGACTTCTCTGTTGGTAATCCTATCGGTCCAAGATATACGCACATTATGCGGTAGCACCACATTTCGAATGCTTGTAGTTTGTTTAAGTGGTTCTTTTTTAATGTCCACGCCTCTACTCCATACAACAATACAGGAAACACATAACATCGAAGCATCCGCAACCTAAGTTCTATGCTTATACTTCGGCTGCATAGTAATTTCTTTAGTGATACAAACGATGCTCTGGCAATTTCAATTCTTGTTCTTATTTCAGGTGTCTGATCCCCTGTTTGATCTATCCAGGCTCCCAGATATTTGTATGCCTGTACTTTTTCTATCACCGTGTTTGTAATGTTTAAATTAAGTTGGTTTTGTGGAGATTTTGTGATTAGTATCCATTAAGTTTTATTAAGATTTATTTTTAATCCATATTCATTACAGCTGTTATTTACCCTTTATAAAATATATTGTAGATCATTTAAATTACTTGCCAATAGCAGAGTGTCGTTTGCATAGCTAATATTATTGATTGCCTCGCCATTTATTACCATATCTTTTTCCTCTGCTTCAAGCGCTTCATTAAATATAGCTTCAATATATATGTTAAAGAGCAGTGGAGACAGGACACAGCCCTGTCTCACTTCTCGACGTATCACAATGTCTTCAGTTAGAGCATTTTCTCCCCTTATGTTGGCTCTCTGTCCCCAATATAAGTTTTTAATGATTCTTATGTCCCTCGTGTCCATTTTTTTCTTTAAGAGAATTTCCAGGAGTTTATCGTGTCTAACCCTGTCAAATGCCTGTTCGAAATCAATGAAACAGAGATACATGTCCTGGTTCATGTCTAGGCATTGTTGACTGAGGACATTAACTGCAAAAAGGGCTTCTCGTGTTCCGACACCTACTCTGAAACCAAATTGTGTATCGCTTATATCCTCCTCTAATTTTGCATAGATTCTTTATCTTTAAGAATAATTTCAACACGTGGTTCATAAGTGCAATGGTTCTATAGTCAGTGCACTCTTTTGCACTAACTTTCTTCGGTATTAATACGAATGTGGATGTTAGCCATGGTTTAGGAATTATACCGCTTTCATAGATAGTATTAAAGAGATTGAGAAGGATATCAATTGCGTCGTTATTGAAGAGTTTGAATAGTTCTACAGGTATTTGATCTGGTCCGGTAGTTTTTCCAGGTTTCATGTTATTAAGAAAATGTATTAATTCCGATTTCAATATTATTTTATTTTCCTCATTTACTGTCAATTCAGTTGTATCTGCTCTTTCATCGTTGAATAGTTCTTCGATGTAGGTCTTCCATCTATGCAGTTTATCTTTTAATTCTACAAAAACCTGTCCATTCTGATCTTTTAAGACATTGTTGCCGTTTTTGTTCATTTTATGTCCTGTTACTTCTTTTACTTTTTTTCTTGTGCATGTGAAAACTGTCATATTCCTTATTTAGCTGTTCTATTTCTTCACATTCTTCTGCCAGATGTTCCTCTTTTGCTATTTTAATTTTTCTTTGTATTACTTTATGCAGTTCTTTATATTTATTAGTATTGTTCTTGTTCATTCTTCGTTCGTCCATGAGATCTAATATCTCTTCGGTCATCCAAGGTTTTTTCTTTATCATTTTTTCTTTAGTTGTGTTTCAGCTGTTTTTAAAAGCATTTCTTGAATTTGTTTCCATATTTCACCTGCACTGCTTTCTGATTGAATATGTATATTTTTAATTTGTTGGTTTATTGTTTGTTGTATTGTATTATGTATATCAGGATCTTTTAAGAGTTTGGTGTCTATATAATTGTTTTGTCGTTTTACAATCTTTTTCATTCTTACATTTATTCTAGCTATTACAGGGACATGATCAGAACAGATATCAGCGCCAGGGTATTTTTTAGTTGACTTAACGGCGTTTTTATATCTGTTGTTAACTAATAAGTAGTCTATCTGGTTGCGTACTATTTTTCAGGCTTATCTGCTGGGGACTTCCATGTGTACAGTCGTCTTGCTGGGAGTTTAAAAAGGGTGTTTGCAATCACCAACTCTTTATCTTGGCAAAACTGTATTAAGCGATCTCCTCTATCATTTCGCTGCCCCAGGACAAAGCTCCGGTACATCCCTTGACTTTGGTATTACCAACTTTCGCATTGAAGTCTCCGATCACCATTGTCATATCTTTATGTTTGATGCTTCGGTATATTTCTTCTAACTGTGTATAAAAGTCTTCTATTTCTTCGTTGTCTTTGTCTGCAGTTGGTGCATGTATCTGTATAACGTTCATTGTACCAATGTTTGTTTTCATCTGCAGCATCAGAACCCTATCCGAGTATGGTGTAAAGCTCACAACTGACGCTGCCATTGTTTTATTTAAAATAATTCCAACTCCGTATCTATTGTTGCCCGAGTAGTACATGGTGCTGTTGTTTATTGTGCACGTCCCATTTCCTGGCCATCTTGTATCGCTAACACCTAGAATGTCTATATTTAACATTTTCATTTCCAATTCTATATTGTTCAGTTTGCCCGCCCTGTACAAACTATTTGCATTCCAGGTTCCAATTTTTAATTCATTTATTGATGTTTTTATAGCTTGGTTCATAACTGTTCCCCCCGGGGATCCGATTGGGGAACTTACCACGGAATTTATTTTGTTTCTGAACTTTGCCATATTGATGATGATTTGTTACTAAGGATATCCCTGCGGATCTTTAATGCAGTGGTTTCCCCTTGCCTTCTGCATCTTCATGCCGTTGACCTATTGGTTCATCCGCCTTTTGGATAAATTTCTTGGTCCAAGGATAAGAAGGTGCCCTACCTCCTATCAGCTCATCCACCCGAAGCTGTTGGCTGACAAGAAGGGTGATTGCTTATACCGGCAATCACTCGGTTTGCTGCTTGGTCGGGGACTGCTTATTCGTCTGAGAACTAGATGTTCTACCTTATATCGCAGCTAACCTTTATATCTAAAGGCCGTCCACTATCCGCCACCTGTGACTCCGCTAGTAGCCTGTATCTAGCCCTAGCCCTGCATCTAGCCCTAGCTTTAGCGAGATCTAAAAATATAGCAATAGTTTTAAGTTTATTATTTAATGCGGAATATATTTTGTTAGTGACATCAAAATATAGCATGTTCTGTTGATGTTTTTTCTGGAAACCAAATTGTTTAGACGATATGATATTGTTTTTATTGATGAAATTGCATAAACGTTTTTTTAAGTTTTCTCAAATATCTTTCCAATCTGGCTTGTAACTGATATAAGTCAGTAATTATTTAATTCTTGTCGACTACCCGATTTATGAACCGGTGTGATAACGGATTCTTTAGTATTTTTGGGGAGACGCCATCTTGATAGGCCATATTAGTTAGAAACACCAATGACTCCACTAGATGGGCCTTAAAGGTTTTTATAAAGAAAACCGATATATCATCCTTACCACTGGCAGAATTGTTTTTTAAGCTGTTTATTTGTTCGTCAACTTCATGGTGGGCAACAGGAATAAGAAAAAGAGAATTATTGTTTATTTCGTTAAAACTTGCGTTTCCATAATAATTTGAATCAGCATCCACCTCATCTTGTACTGCTTTGGTCATAGTTACACCAACAGATGAAAATAAATGATTAAATTTATTTGCAACTAATAGAGGGTCGGAAAGTATTTCATTGCCATCTGATAATTCAATGTGATTATTTTTGCTACTTTTGTTGTTGTTCACCGAAAGTCTTATTATTTGGCAAATTTTTTGAGCGTTATTATTTTCTTTGTCTATTTCCGTTTTCTAATAATAGTCTTTTGTATTAAAATTGGTTCTTAGTGCTACCATATTCAATATTAGCGTCTATTTAACTCGCTCTAATTTTAATTTTTATATTGTGATGAATTATAACGTATTTTGCTGGTTAATTATTTTTTCTTCTCCAATGTGGTGTATTTTTAAAATTGTATTCCTACCGGGTCTTGAAGGTTTTAACTTAACCTCATTTTAACCTACTAATTTAACACGTGCTTCTACTACCAATGATCATTATGGCCCGAAGATGAAACCAGTTTGGTTTCGAAACACATCTCCAATTTAAATAAATGTACGTGGAGAAGACTATTGAGTCTTATTGCTTCGTAGAAACCTACAACCTGTCGGAATAACTAAATATGCGTTTGCTGATAATATAATGATAACGGTACCAAATGAAATGATTTATAAGTAGATGTAAGGGTATGGAATTCGATACTAAAAAGTATAGGATATTTAATATAAAAAAAACTGAGATAAACCAATGATAATAGCAAAAGAACCATATGAAATAAATTTAAATGAATATACCAAACAGATGCCCACGTTCAGTACCTAGAAATGACGAGCTCATCTATACCATTGAAAATAAGTTTATCAACAACACAAGAGTGGAACAACAACCAAAGATTAATATGCACGAGTATAAAACAATACACCGACCAATACTAGCTATGACGCGAGACGTGGATAACATCGAAAAGAAAATAAAATAAGATGCAATCAGCAGCAATGCAGTATCTAAGAAAGCTGTGAATAATATTAAGGGGTTTTAAATAAAATAAAAAATAGGAGAAGCGCCACTTAACCTGTTTACTGAAACGCTACAGCTGAGGTGGTGGGTACATTTAGTACAGCATATGAGCAATAGTAGACCTATAAAGCAAGTAAGGGAAATAAAGGCTGCTAACAAAAGATCCGCAAGACCAATTATACAACGAATTTTCCCAATACATTAATGACTAACTAATGAAAATAAACCCAAATTTCACCGATGCACGACACAAGTACTTACATCACTAACACCGACTAACAATTAGCACAACTACAATTATACCACGAACAAAGGAAATATTACTGGTTATCTGTACAAAAAGATATTAAAAATTATATAGATAATTGTCTTATCTGTAAAACCCAAAAATATAACCGAAACTCTATAACTCAACCCCTAAATTTTACCCCCACAAACAATTGCCTGTTTTATTCTTTACGAATTGACATATTTCAGATTAACAATAAGAAATTTCTTACTCTCATAGATCCGTTTTCAAAATTCGCGCAAGCTTACCACCTTCAATCTAATAATCTGGTAGATATTGTGGACCGACGATTTTATTTTATCATGACCTATCCTATGCCACAATTACTCATAGCAGACAATGAATTTAATAAATAACCTCTGAAATATTTCTTAATTTTTCATATGTTCAATTTCACGCTACGACCTCACGTCACCACAATTCAAAAAACGCCGCTTAAAGACTCCACTCCATCTTAATTGAACAATATCGTTTATTTGAAGGTAAAGTACCCGAACATCAAAAGATGCTGTACGCTATTTTGGCTTATAATACTGGGTGTCTTAAAACTACTTACATCTAGTAGGTGTTGAACTTTGTTTGCATGTAAATTGTTATGTGCCGCTAGATTGTTATTGCTTATTGGTATTGCATTGTGGGAAATTCAAAGCATACTAGATGTAATTCTTTTTAAGGCAACCGGTAGTACACTTCACTCTAACTTAAGAGTGGCCCTTAATGAAATAGTTTTTTTCTTCAAACGGCAGTAAAATATGGCATATACTGCTGGATTGATGATGCTAAACTGTCACTTTATTGCCAAGCGGCACATAATATTATCTGCCGCTGACGAGATCAAGTAATTTTCTTAGAATTTTGTTCACAAAATTGTAAATAATTTGTTATAAAAACGTTTGAAGAAGAAATACTATATGTTATTCGGAGCAAAAGTATCTTTATGTGGCTCGGCTGTGCTTATCTGCCTCGCAAGCTAGGCCGATAACCCGTCCAGCCTCGCCACAGAAAGTATAACTTTTGTTCCTAATAACATAATATACTATTAGACACAGAAAACCGAAACCCATTCGGCTTGAAATTTGTCAATGACCACAAAAACAAGATGAAAAAGATATACTAAAATCTAGCAGATATCCAACAAACAGCCAAAAACTAATCGAAATTTGCGGATCAATGTTAAAAGGAATCACCGAAAATTCACAATAGGAGACAGTCTATGTTAAAGTGAGTAACAGAAACAAAGGTAAATCCCGTTTTATTGGCCCTAGCAAAATGCAACAAGTTTTAGAGCATGACATATTTTAATTTACGATAAAAATCAATCCACTTTAGAAAGAGAACTAATGAGTTACTACCGTTCACAGGACAATCTACGCCCTTATCTCATTCACCTGGTCCGCCAATTTGATGTAGCCAGTAAAACTCTGACACACAATCCAGGCCTTTATCCATTAGTGAAAGGCGCAGCCATCATAAAAGACAGTGAGTGAAAACTCTTGACTGTTCTCTCCTTTTACAAAATTACATCCATCTAAAACCCAACATACAAAAGACCATTACGACCCTTCAAGAACGTAATTACCACGTATACTATCCAGAGTATCCAGCAGGAAATTTAATACCACTGACAGCCAATTGTTAATCCTTGATCAGTACCCAAATAAATCCGATTTATTAATCAAACAACTCTTTCCTGAAATGCAAATCACGCGACCCAAACGCGAACTTCTGGATGGTATCGGAACAGTGATTAAATACTTCAAAGGAAACCTGGAAGCAAAAAACGGAAAAAGATATGACGAAACTATCGAAAAATTAATCAAGACCACAGATTTGCCAAAAACCATCTGAGAAGAACAAACCGAAACTCTTAATAATTATATCACTACATTTAATGATAATATTCAAAAATTATCTGCAAATCCGAAAACAATCGCACAAAAGTTAGTTTAGTTTAGAAATCCAGATTAAAAGTGGAAATATCCTAAGTACCTTGTCTACTTTTACTTCCCTCGTTGAGAATATAGAAGCCCTCTAACATTTTATGAATGTTTTTATGGAACTCGAAACATCACTGACATTCGTAAAGAATGGCAACTTCATCTCTCCTTAATTGATGACAACGATATTTTAACTTCGTTACTTGGAATCCCAATACCTTAATAAAATACGAACCAAAACCCCACAATTGCTTTACCCCGTTGAACCGTCAACCCTACATCTGTATGAAACTTTAATCAAAATAAAGTCTGCCAAACTAAAAGCAGCTTTAAATTTATCTACGAAATACCACTCGTACAAAAATCAGTAAATTACCAATTTATTAATTTGATACCTATTCCTGCCTATTACAAGGGCCAACTTTTAACACGATACTATTTACAACGATGTTTTTGAATCCTCTTCAGGAGCTTCAGTAGATCTATAAATAACAACAATCGGTAGACTAAAAACGAATACAATCAATAATAGCATAAAGCTAAACAGCTCATTAGACTTATCCTATGTGGATGTAAACTTATTAAAACATGAACAGAAAAGGTACAACAAAATGATTCTTCACTTATACCGGGTGTCCGTTCTCAAACTCGAACATAGGATTCGAACATTGCATTGAACGTTTTTGCTGACTTCTGCTCGCCAATTCAACTTACAGGAAAGGTAATGGTATCAATAGAAAGATTATATTATTGCACATCAAATGATACTAGTAATAATAATATTTACTGATATAGTATATAAATAATGGCAAAATACCTAGAGATCAAATGCACAATGTTGATTGCCTATGTTCGACTTTGAGAGTAGCATATGTTCAATTATTATTATAACCTTATTTGTATTAATCATTGTTTGCCTTTCCATATATGCTTATTTTAAACCCCACATTTGAATGAATAAAATAACCACTAATTTACAAAATATAGATACTGGTACCCCGACTGTAGAACAACAGTTAAATTAATTACAAAATAAAGTATGAACTCCATATAATTTATCACTGAAAATCAATTTTGCAAATATGCTTTTCATACTGGCAATGAGGAGTTACGTCGAAATATACTGATTACATCTTAAGAGATATCAGTTATCTGTTTCCTGTAGAAATGTAGATAGCGCTATCAATGCTAAGATGCAACTTTGCTTATTTGAATTCCCACCTTTAATCATACGTTAGTTAGTCTTAAGCAGATTGTACTAGCAACTAGATCGTTCTGTTTAAGCTTCGCTTTTGTGTATAAAAAACAGTTTTTCCCCTTTGTGCGTTACCAAACTTATTACTCCCCTCACCAGGTACCTCAGATGCTGAAGTCATGTGGTTAACGTCCTACTTAGGATTTTTCCGCGAGTAAGGAGTTCAAATCCTAACAAGGTATGTTTTACCTGCTACACATTGTAAGAATATGTGACTCACGGCTACACATTTGCTACCCGTCTGATTTTAAAAACATGTTGTTTTACTACAAATCCAGCGGTTCTCAAATGTCTTGCTCAAAAATATAACACTCTTTTATAAGAAAACTATGGCTGTGAGGTTAATATGTTATAGTATTTTTTGACTTCTTTTTAAGTTGCAATATACTTCCAGAAGCCACACGGTAGACTTAAGAAACACCCTGTATATGGAAGTTGAGCATTTCAGAAATGGTGTTCATATTTGCCCAATTTTAGTCGCTGAGTTTGATTACATAACAACGTAACAATACAAACAAAACTTCAACATTGGATTGATAAACGCTAGTTACTTAGTAAACAACATTGTATTTATAGTGGACTGTAATATGTACAATGGAAGATTACAGTTATCCGAAAAGGAAAATGATGATTCCGGTACAACTGAAATTGTTTTGGAAGGCCGTATCGATTACTAACACAGAACAGAGGTACCTTATTATATTTTATGAATTCAGTCTTCAGTTGTTGAAAACCCATATATTAAAAAAGAAACCAACCTCCTAACGAACAAGCTTAGTTCACTTTGCATTGCATATTGACTGCTAACAGAAAACAATAAGACGAAATTTAGATTAATAAAACTGTCTTAACTTACCATAACTTCAGGTTCTATATAAAATTTGGAAATTAACATGATGCTTCAGAAGAGTTGGCAGTATCAAATTGTATTCGCTGTAATCGGTTCATAAACCACCACCTCTGGGGGATCTATATCAATATATTAAGCTTTTTTGTTTTATACTTCTACAATTGCAGTAGTTGAGGGATGACTGGATACAAACAATCTCACCAAGCGCCGACGCACATAGAACTGTTTCTTGCTTTCTAGGGTGGGTCAGTATTTCAGTAATATCGAACGCTAGGACGACCTTCGCTGCAACGAAGCCAGTCTGCCTGATGAATTGCGAGCAACCACCTGTAGCCATAATGATACCAATTTTTTTTCATTTACTTTAAATTTGGGCACAGTCAGAGTCAGTTTAAATTTTTAGCTGTAACTAATTGTAAATTCAAATGTATTTTGCCCAATAATCACGATTATGTGTTAGTATTCCAATGAATCTTGGTTGCTTAGATATTGATCAAAACAGCCACAAGCAAGTATAATCAATTCTTTTGTTTGACTGACCTTTAAAGTTATAGAGAGCAATATACCTCGTCCTGAAAATAATTTGGATTATTTCCTTCATATCCATACTAATGCGTAATCACTATGGTTTCTGTCAGTTTAATAATGACAAAAATTCAAACGTTAAAATTTAACTGCGGTTAAAAATGTGTCAAAATTTTGTTGCTTGTGAATAATTTCAACATGAGTATTAAAGGTGCTTCATCAACCGAATTTTATCTATTTATTCACGGATTAATCACACCGAACATCCTTCGTGCATGTAAAGTAGTCCGAATAAATTTTGACGATTGTCTGTGCGAATGTTTTGCTATGAAGAAATATATCTCGTAAAATTTCCGCCCCAAAATCCCTCGTGCTATACACTCGGGATTCTTGTTGAGCGGCAAATTTACTTGACAAATTTCTTAGCAAAATATTCTGACAGAAAACGTCAAAATTTAATCGGCTATTTTAATGCATTTGGAATATTACTGTTGATAAAATTGTTCGTATTGCATTCAACACATTCTTTGCATTTATTGCCTACCTACAGTTGGAAAGCTTTTGGTATAGCTAGTTAGTAGTATTTATAAGGAGACTGATGCCTAGCTAGTAGGCCTTCATAGGCCGTTTTTGCCAACCCCGTGGACAAGGTCTAGGCATGGCACAACCAATAACACCAAAGCGTTCAATCATCCTTTAATCCAAGATTTGTGAGCGCGATCTCCTGCCTCAGTGACGTGTGAGAAATAAAAAATGCGGATGAAAAACTCCACAGAATGTTATCTTTCCGAAGAGCTAAAGGCAGGGATCTTATGTTACTTCGATGTGGAGAATGTAAAAGATCTCTTGCTCGGTTCGAAAACCTTCGTTGCCAGCCTTGTTGTTACCTCCTAGCTACAATGGCATCGGCATCTTCTTTCTGGGGAGGTTTAGATGTTAACACCCTATGGTTACCAAAGTCGGATTAGGGAATCGTAGTGAAGTTGTCACAAGATTTTTTGGGTTTTTGGGAGTCAGTGATGACCAGATCCGCAGATTCCGGATTAGAACCAGAGACTGTTACCTCTGAACCACTTCCGCTGCTCTATCTTTGTTACCACAAAATTCGAATAGTAGTATAGTCAAAATAAATTTTGACCTGGGCAAAATTGCAACACAAATGATTCTTTTTGCATTATACTGTGAAAAGTGTGTAAATGCAGCAAAATAGAGAAAAAAAAACAAACATTTGCAAATTCAGCCGCCATCTTGGATTTTGACTGATTCTCCGGGCCGTGATTAATGGGGATTTTAAGTATGTTAAAATACACACTTTTCACAGTATAATGCAAAAAGAATCATTTGTGTTGCAATTTTGCCCAGATAATGGTATTTTTACACTATTTTGACTGTACTATAGGGCTTGGATCATATGACTATTCCGCATACTTAGCTCTTGTTTATAATCAACAACCAAGCATTAATATCGAATCGCTTGCCTAAAATACTAGCTACTGAAACAAACGGAACACAATAGTCTTTGGAATGTCAATTACATATAAAAAAGTGAATCAGAAAACTATTACATGCAAGGCAGAGCATCTTTATTAATTAATTCTGTTTACACATGATAAATACATATGTGTCACATCTTATTATAAAGAAAATAGTAAAGTCCAACGTTCCATTATAATTCATATGCCCTACCTTCTAACCTCCCATTATTATAATAGTTCAGTAAACAGTTCTTCGTTATGAGAATTCGACTGGGAAATATAATATGTTCTTATCAGTCTGTAGATAGTTATCGCTAATATAATGCACCAGAAACTTTGGTAGGAGTTCATAACATAGAACATTTGAACTCTTTATGAACAGCAGTGAAGCAAGGAGTGGCCTTGGGGAAATCGACTTCTAGTTTGATTGATGTCAACCGTTAACATAAAAGCTCACTAACGAGTACTGTTGGAAGAACAATAAAACTACCGAGGGAGTGAATATTTAGTAAAGCGGCTTCATTACAGATACTTTATCATTAGCACTCGCTTTCATCTTTTTTAAGTATAATCGATGCAGTTACGATCAACTATCAACCGCTATTTAGGTAATACTAGGCTCAGCATTATATCAAAGTATTGTTGCTAAAAATAATGGAATACTGTTCAAAAATAACGAAATATTACTTTCTCTAAGAAACTATATTAGATTATTACTACGTAAATCTAAATACTGTTAATATAATCAATTTTTATGACACGTTAAGAAATAATTAAGGTTTTTAAGGGAAGCTATTTGGATACTAAAACTGAATAACCGAACGCAGCTACCTAAATTTGCTTCCATTTATTCTGCAGCATCAAACAACGACCGTCCCACGTATTTGTCCAGGTTTACTTTAGTTTTTTTTATAATTCTCGCTGTCATTCCGTTGAACCCATCACATTAAGTTCAGGGGGCGGGGGACAGACCAGTAGTTAGTGTGATGTAAACCAACTAAAAAGCTTGCGTGGGGTGCGTTACCTGTTCTATGAATATAGCCGTTTGGGAAGCCATACGGTAAGGCTCCACGCTTTGTACACCAATTGTCTACAGCGTGTAGATTAACGTCAATTGCTCATAGATAATCTTTGAGTTGCCGTCATTAATTTTCCTAACGAAATTCTGGAGAAGCTTTCCTTACATCGTGTGTAGAATTGAGGTCTGTTACGCTCATGGATAAACTTGCAGCTGTGTATCTTGGTTCAATATGGGAGTCCGCTTCTATGGTTCAACTTTTGGCTGTTTTCGAGCCGTCACTCACTTGTTCAGGATCTACGCTCAGTACCAGAAACCGCCGCCTTGGTTATTCGCATCTGTTTGTCGTTGCGTATGAACTCAACTGCATGCATTATTTCGTGTTGCATTTGCGTAATTTACCAGCAATTTATAATGTACCAAAATACGGCCAATTTTCTATATGTTCATAAGCAAGTAAACTTTGTAATGGTACATTTTGTTAACCCCGTCCTTGTGTTTACTTTTTTATACTTACTCGTCCATTTTTTGCCAGCTAGCTCAGTTTACAACAAGAGAAATCTTACGTTTTCACCAGTCGGGGTTACGAATACTCAATGAAACAAAATTACGGAAGTTGTAACACGGCATTTTACCTTGCCTTATACTCTACTGTACTATTGATTTATATTGCCAGGGGTCGCTAGCTTACTCAGTCGGAGAGGTATAAGACTCTATTAATATTGTCAGTGCGCCTAAGAGTAACCTAATATTGTTTTGGGGTAGCTCGTTGTCACCTGGAATGTTGAACTTACACATGCAAACACTACCAGCAATAAAAACCCAACAGTTCACATAAACAACATATAATCTGAAAGAAAAACACAAACAAAAGAAAATACATATAAACAAATACACACTAAAAAGGTCGCACGTTACATGTATGAAAATGCCTTAAATAGATCGCTAAAGTTCAGTTATCAACGCATAGTCAATTGCCACTAGCGCGAAATGTAATGGAATTCCTCGCACAAATAAACTCGCGCGAAGTTGTCTATTCTTGAAAATGCGCTCGTACTGGAAGCGTTGGAATACGAGGTAGAGTGGTCGCGTTTAAATAACGTAACCGCGAGATTTTGGTTGCATGGGATTCCCCGTATTCTCATACGCGAGAACGATGACCCCAGATGTTGCAATAATATCTCAATTTGCACGGTGATTATGAAACAATTTTTTGGCTTCGCCTAATTGTTTCGTCAGTTACCCAATTATTTCAGGCTTAACCTGTATATTTTTATTGGAATTATAAATCCTTTACATTTCGAATGCTTAACCCTTAGAGTACTGCTGGGGTCGTTTTCTGACCCCAAAAATTGTTTTTATCAAAAATCTTTTGAAATATATTTTTTCGAGCATTTGTCTTCTCGCTAGTCTATTCATTTCATTTAACGAATATTTTAACATATACAACATCCCTGGATTTTTTCAATTTTCATAGTAATAGCAAAAAGTTGTTTGGGGTCCTGCAGCCACCCCACGTAGTATTTTATGTCGGTCAAAAACACGTAGCTTAATGCCCCATTTTTGTTGGTAATTCAGATACCTGTTTTACAGTTGTCACTTTTATGCTCCAATAGTGTTGTGTCAGTGTTATATCAGTGCGGAAATTGGATAATCAGCTTACTGTAAGTACTGATACGCCTACATAGAATATGCTAACAAAACTATTTATAATATCTACTATTTTAGATCTTGCATAATGTCATGTGAAAGACGCCGCTCGCTCACACAGCAGGAGCTCGAGGATGAGATCTTGAGGTTATATGATGACGATTTTGTTGAATCGGATAATGAAGAGGTTGTGTCAGAAAACGTGGACAACGTTGAATATGTAGAAGAGGAGGATGATAATTATATTCTTGAGCAAGGAAACGAAGATGTTGCTACGTCAGATAATGAAGCTGAAGAAGGGACTTTCAATCAATATAAAGCTCAATCTGGAAAGTTGTGGACACCAAATTTGCTATTGAGGCATGCGGGGTGAATATTTACCCAACTGCAAGATATACTGAAGCCTCAATCTCGGAAGCGAGGAAGATGCCGCCTTTCTCCTAGGTCTACCGACAGAAAGATTCATGCCAAATGTAATTTTTGTCAAATGTTCATCTGTAAAAACCACAGACGTGGTAAAATCATCAAGAACGTTTACTGCTGCGATCATGAAAACCCATGAATGTTGAATGGCTTAAAAGTGATTTTTTTCAATTCTGCATTTAATTTAATTCAAGGTCAGCAGGTTAGGTTTTCCGTCAGTTTTGACACAGACTAACGCAAACCTAACCTGCTAACCTTGAATTTGATAAAACCATAGCCAACTAATATTTAGGTTAGCTTACGCTAATACAGCCATTACAATCACCATAAAAACATGATTCTGTAAAGCATGCCATGACAAAATGTCATTTGGCGCCACCTCTTAGTGTTATTCTGAACTTTTAATCAGGGCCTACCGCGATATTCAAATTAAAAACAAATACTGCTGAATAGGTAGATTTGAAAACTTGTCATATTTCAATCAATTATATCCTCAAATTCATATTGCCGTAGTTTGAGTCAGTAATTTTTATATAAACAGGTTCTTTCAAAGCTATTTAAAATGGTTAGAAAGTGGTTTACCTGTGGAAATCCAAACAAACCACTTTTTGAATTTCCAAGCGATATGCAGATTCGTACCAAATGGCTCCAAGCTAATTCAGGAGTGATATTGTTAACACGTTGAAGGACACTAACGCTGAGCAGCGTCCTTAATTGTATCTACCAGTATAACTGAACGCTGCACTGCATCTAATTTTCCATATAAAATAATAGTACATAATCCAGTTGTTACTGTCACCACTGGTACGTACACAGTCATATCAGTGTCACACAAACACGAGTTATTTGCCCCAAACAGCTCTCTTACAGTTATCTACCTCTTTGCTCCTACTTGTGCAGAACGCTGATAAGCATCGCAGTGTATCACAACACAACCCTATATGAAGTCGGCAACTGTCCTTCAACGTGTTAATTAATAATAAAACTAATTAAATTACCTTTATTTATAATATTTATTATTCATGTATTACATATATTTCTAAACTTATTGAATACTCTACTTTGTGTATTAACCATTTCGATGAGAATTCTCTAAAAGTACTTGACAAAAATACTTGTTTGATTAAAAACGCTACACCAACTGGAACTGTAGATAATACATATTTTTTATCACATTAATTAGAAGTGCCATTATGTACATTTTTTAGCAAATTTTACCTAATTTTGAAATTAAATAAGAACAAGAACATTTACAAAAACCATTCAAAAGAAACCCAAGCTGAACTTATATCTCCAGCCCAAATTGCAGATCTTCAGTATATGTACCTACTATTAAAATGTTGACTTTAAAGCTAAAGCGGATTAGTGTTAATTATTCAAAGTTTATTAAAAATAAAACCACTTAGAATGATATACAGAAAAATTGGGGCAAATTAAATGTTTTCCATAAAATATTCCAAGATGCTGACGATGGAGACAAAAAAGCAGAATTTCGTGCAAAAATTGTTCTTAATTATGATAAAAAAAGCTCCTCGTTAGTCAGAAGTTTCGATTCATATGTGTACAGTATGGAGATTTCGCTTTCCTAAAGGATATCAGCACTGCAGAAACCATTTAGCAAGTTTACCATCAAAAACATTGTTATGGTATCTTGGTGACTGTAATTGTTCAGATGAATTAATTAAGCAACGTTTAATGGCTAAAGTCGCCTAATTAACAGTTCCAGCAGAAAGAATTTGCTTCTTAATTATTGACAATATGTCAATTAAGGAGAAAGTGCAGTATAGCAGATCTGAAGATCGCATCTATGGTGTAGATAATACTCAATATACAACCGTTTGCAATAAACCTCAAATAGCAAACAAAATGTGTTGTTATGTTATATGTAAGTACATGGATTGTCAACAAGATACATCATTCCAGCACGATATTTTTTTCATTCTTCTTTGAGAATTAATTACTTTTACTCGTTAACAATGAGAGTACTTAAGTCTTCTGACTGTGGTTTCGTTGTTCTAAGAATTGTTGCAAATAATTTTTAGATTTAGATTTTTTGTGGTGGAATTCTAAAAAACTACATGGAACATCCTTTCCTAAAACCTGTACATGATCTGCAAAATGGACTACCTTTTAAGTAAGCTTGTACGGTACTTAACGAAAAAGAATTTGTACTCATCAGATTTTGAAAAAATTTATATTTTACATGCTGTTCAGATTTTTTCACCCACCGCCACTGCCTCTTTACAGTTTTTAAAAGCAGGACAAATTGAATTTCAAAATGTCAACAGCATCTACTGTGAAATGTTTAGAAAGCATATACGACTTTTTCCAGATTCATAATGTGTGTAATAGAACAATTTCTGCAAAAATTAGATAGCAGCACTGCACCGTTGGTTCATGTTTCTGACGAAAGACTATTGATTGGACGTAATACTTCAGAACTATATCGATCCTATGCAAAATTCTTCTGCATCTGTTGGTTTGCGAGGTTTATCCAATGAAAGACTCACGTCTTGAAATTGACTGCTAAAAGTACATCATTATACATCACATTTTTACTTCAAGAAGCTGGTTTTTACTATGTATTAACAGGTTCATTTAGTTCGGATGCAGTGGAGGCAATGATTTCACACATGCGATAGAAAGTTGCTTCAAATGGCGCAACAATGCTCGAATTGCTGGGCATGCTCTTCGTCTGCTATTACGCTGTGGTATTATGAAGACTGCCATCCTCAAATATTGCACATTATAGTAACTTCACTAGTTCTGCAGCATTTCCAACTACATCAAGCATAACTGAAAACGAAGATGTCGAATTACCTACACATTTAACAGTTAAAATTCAAGATCGTGCGGACTTAAATTATCCAAATTCCATTTTTGTAGGTTTTACAAACATTTATTTTAAAACCGTTTATAACCTAAAAAATATCTTTAGTAAAGACAACAACCAGAACCAGATTTAGGTGCTGTATTTCACCACCTGATGGCGCCAAAAACCTGACGCGTTGGCAATTGTCATAAGAACATTTTACAACAATGAAAGTGACACTTATGGAATAGCCGTGATAGCTTTGCTATATAAATTTTAGTTAGCCATGATAAAACTAATAACTGGTGTGTCAGTTTTACCAACCTTGTTTTTCAATATATCATTAAATCTTGGTAGCCATGAAAAAATGATCCAAAATTTTTCACTGTTTGCCCTACTCTTACTAAAGTATTATACAGGTACACTACTTCAACCGAAGCTGGCGCGACATCGTGCTTGCAGCATAACAATCACGCCGGCTTCGGTTCATCAAAAACATATTTATACAGTTTTGTTTTAATATTTCCACCTACTTTTGCAACCATTTATCTTAAAAAAGTGTGGGGTCACTCAAGGACCTCACGCCGTCCTTTACGCAGCACAAAATAGCGTAGTACCCTAAGGGTTAAATTTTCCAAACCAGCGCATTTTGTACCTGGATCGAGTTCTTTCTTTCGCGCGATGAACTCTCAACCCGCGCTGTCTCTTATCAGAGTGCGAGCTTTCCTTTGGGAACGAATTGTTCATACCTGGCACTTGCTATTTTTGGCCCGCCGTCACCGGCGTGGTTAAATAATGTTTGTTCAAGTCAAATTACGTGCGGTCAATTAATCTAATGAGCAGTGTATGTTTCCTAGGGCTGACAATGATCAATTACTAAGGCGTTAGTATAGTAATTACATTTTTTTCTTAGCTCTTAATTACCAGTTTCATTCACGAATTCATTTCGGAAGCTATGGCTAGTTTAATCTCATTTTCGACACTTGCTGGCGTTCTTCGTTTTTGCTGCAAGTTGTGGGTGCTGCCGCTGTAATCACCGGACATCCACGGCGACTTCGTCCATTATGTGCAGTTCACGATCACCTTATGTTGAACTGAAGGGTGTAGCAACCCCCAGCCGGCGTTTGCCTGTTAGCAGTTTGTGAGAGTTGGAGAAGCGAGGTTAGTTAGTTTGTGTTATTCCGGGATTTATCGTATCTTCAATACCTGGATTTTACATTTATACATTTTAAACCCGTAATTATTTGGAATTTAAATTCATACGTTTTGCCATTATTAGCATGTAATGTTCAAATTCTTACATTCGCCTGTTTTAATATTTGAATTTTTATGCCTATGTTTGATTATGCTCAGTATTTAAAGTTGCTATTTTGATGTATTTCGACCCTCTGTAAAAGGTACAGTCAAGCTTTTTTATTTCAATATCCTAAACAGAAGGATTTATTAAATGACTGTGATAAGCTTGCCCCACGAATAATTTGTTGTTAAAGTTATTAAAATAACCCGAAGGGGGTTTCTAATTGTATGCGTGTCGCAACCTTCAGTTTACGCACACAATTTTGTTATAACATTATTTGCATTTTAATTATTCTGATAATTTACTACTGACTCTACAAGACTATTTTATTGATTACTAATTAAACGTTAGTCAC
This sequence comes from Agriotes lineatus, assembly GCA_940337035.1. Taxonomy (NCBI): domain Eukaryota; kingdom Metazoa; phylum Arthropoda; class Insecta; order Coleoptera; family Elateridae; genus Agriotes; species Agriotes lineatus. Next base: position 66,662 of record CALNHX010005581.1, on the reverse strand, counting down.
TTGCAGTATATTTCCTCTTATTATTTGAAATCTTTTGATTTCTGGCGCCCATTTCCTTTCCTTTTTTGAAGACATTCCAGGGTACACAGCTGATTATTTGAACCTACGACCCAAGGCCGCCGAAATTTGAGTTAGCTAGGGCCATCGCGGTAAGTAAAGAGTTTTCAGAGCTGCCGTGGTGTATAAACTGTAGGGGGGTTGATCTGCGATTTTTACTACCATCCATCAATTTTATTAATTAATCGCAGGTCGGCTTCTTTATTGTTTCAATTATAGCTAGCAACTAACCTGACTTTTGGTTGTTTCCAAATGTTCTCGTAATAGCACACGAAAGGCGCTACTTCTATGGTGTCGCAATGCCTTTGGCGGTGATGCAACAGGTTATCGGACGCCGGCTTCACACTCAGGATTCCCTGTGTGACGGTAGCGAATAATGCAGGCCACCACACACTGTACAAAGCACTTTTAGGGCTGTTATTAGCCCCGCTTCGCACCTCTGTTAATTCGTACGCACGAGTAGCTTGCCTGCTTACGACCCGTACCTTTTACTGGTTCGGCTGCGAATGAATCTCCCGCGGGCCCTAACGGCATTGTTGCAATTCTACTAATCACTCCGCTACCTCGAATTATGCTGCTATATACCCAAATCCACTCACGTTTGCACTCGTAATCTCGCGTACAGATACTTATAATACGGGGCCGCTTATGCCTTCTTACTGCTTATACTACGTACTTACTTGGTTAAGGAATAATGAAACCTACGGTTAACCCTTTCTGCTAACAGTGTATAATAGGATTGAGGTATAAAATATATGAATACAGGTGGCCCGAATTGCTCGTTTCAAAGTTGGCCCAATCTAGCTCGAAACACTAAAAAGATATACTCTAAGCTTCTTCTCAAATAAACGCCAATCTGCTAATAGTCAGTGTTACATAAATATATTGGCTTTAAGGGCAAATTTCACATAACGGGACAATTCCACGGAAGAAACAGTTCAAAAATAAAATTACGAGTTGAGCCTATGCATATAGTTTTATACATTTACTAAGGTCTTTTGAAGAAACTGCTGCAGTGGCCGCGATCAATTTTAAATTTTAAATAAGTTGTGGTTGTTTTTAAGCTGCAATCTGCTGTATCTGCTCATTTCGGTAACGTCTAAGTTTTTACCTCAAAGTAGCCCCTACAACGAATTTATGGTATCTGTAAGGCATGTAGTTTGTGTGAAAAGATAGGGAGTTTAATATAAGAAGATTAGCTTTTAACATTATCCGTAGAACAGCAATGACAAATTTATTTTTGTTACTTTATTAAGACTTATTAGAATGATACTCCTTAAAGTCACCATAAAAAGTTATTTATTGTCCTTCAATTAATTTTTCTTCATTACATTATTGTGTTATGCATTTACGACGATATTATTGCATTACAACGGCCTTAGAATACTTATTATTGCACCAAAAATAATAAAAATTAGCGGTTACCTAAATGATGTACCGTTACCGAAATGACTATTTTTAATAAAAATATTACCTACTTTATTTTTTTTTAAAATACACTGTAACGTAGTACAACTATTTTATTAGCAACAAATGTTACAACTGTAAACAAAATAAAATTCGAAAAATAAACATTTATTTCTTAAAATACGAAAAACTTAAAGTAGTTTCTTGAAACGTGAATATAATTAACCAGTTTTTCTCTAGAAATGTGAAAAACGTACAAAACTTAATTCTTGAAACATAGATTAGTATTTTGCCCAACTACACAAGTTTTACACAAAGCAACTTCGAAGTATTTGGATACTTTACAGCTAAATCTATCAGCAGTTTGTCAAGGTGGGCCCAAATAGCGTAGGACTGATGGTCTAAGTTATCGCTCACCTAGCAAAAACTTTGACTCTCAACCGGAGAAGATGGTTCTCGACGAAAGTAGTATATTCCGGTATGAAGCGATATTTGCTTTTTAGATGCCCCGAAATGTGTGGACTGGACTTCAGATGAATATTTTGCAATGTAATTTTCTGAAAAGTCTACTTGTATTATAATTTCTTCTGGACCGATGGACTTTTTCTTGTTTTGTAGTTCTTGTATCTGGTGATTCATAATAAAAGTGTGCTTTAAGAACTCATCTGCTTGTTTATTAAGAACTTTTAATATTTGTCTTACTGTAGTGCATTTTTGTCTTTTCACTGTTTTTCTATTTTTTTTTATTTTACCCCTTATATCCTCTTCTTCGTTTATAGATTCTCATTAGTAAAAGCAAATCTTTTCGTCTAAGCGTTGTTTTATTTCTTCTTGTATATAACATACTTTTTGTCGACAATTTGAACACCGTCTAAACATACACTCCTCATTTTTTGTATCACAGACCAAGTCGGCTACAAGTTCACAAGATCGCCTTGCTTTTATTCAATTTGTGCTGTGCATTTTTGTTAATCATAAAATCTATATTTGCGTGCTTAACACAAGCACACGTTTCCCGATCACTTTGTTTGGGTTGAACGATCCAAAATGGTTTATTCCTCCAAAATGTGGATTGTGAATTTCTAATCCCTTCTGTTTGAATGTACTTTTTATACAAATGTTTGTAGGAATCCATTAGTAATCTTTTTTGCTTCTTTATTTTTCCTTTTCTAAGATAATCCTTTTTTCCAGGACACATTTTAGAATTGTTATCTCTCTCCAAAAATTCTCGTACCGATTTTTGAATTCTTTGTGATATTACATCATTCCGTTTTTTTTTCTTTCGTACTGAGTCAAATGCAAGTTACTTATTTATTTTATATGTAATAATATTCTTCGCCTGTCCAATCATCTTATATTTTTTCATAATTTTACCGCTGACTACCTTTGCTACTATTTCTTGTTCTTTTTGATTGCTCACAGTTTTCGCATTTTCTGATAACTGGGCGCATAAAACTTCACCAAATAATAGACGTTTCTTAATGTCCTTCTGTTATGTGATTTATTTTCGTATTTGGAGAAATTGCTATTTTTGAGGTAGATTGGTGTTGCGACCCGAACCTTACGGGCACAACGAAATACCGGCGGAGAATCACGCAAGTCGTCGCGGTCGTGAATGATTGAACACAACGAATATAATTGTAATAACACTTTATTTACAATATATACACCAATGTAACACTAAAAGCGGACTGTATAATTACAAATTTAAAATTGCCGGTACTGATTATAGAGGAGATGTATATCTCTCGGTGTCTTAACGTGACTCTGGTCGTGTCTGTCTCTTCGAGCCCAAGAATACTCGGACACTCGTTAAACCACCCCTTTAGGAGTAGGGGAAGGAATGGTCGACCATCGCAAGAGAGAGCTGCATTTCGCCGAAAGCTCTAACAATAAACTAATGACATCCGTTTTAAATTGCAGATGGTATTTACAAATGACATGTAAATCCAAGATTAGGATCTTAAGTATGATAGATTGCTGGACAGCGGGAGATGAGCAAGACTTAAATTAACCTGGCTGCAGCTCCTAATGCCACGAACAATTTCTAGGATTATTCTCAAGTAAATATTAAATATGATGCTTCAACATACCGGCCCATATAAAGGAACTGGGGACCTTTATAACAATACCTTATAAAATAAACACAGGAAATACATCGAAATGATACACAGAAAGTACACGAGATAAATTAGATGCAAGGCAATTAATCAAATGTAAGAACTATCAAGAACATACTATGTACAGGAGATTTACAAGACACTGAGCACAATAAAAGCATGAAAGAACATAAATATAGACACGTGTGATCAAATGTCTCAAATCATAGTCTATGACACGGAAATTCACTGATACGAAGCACTTAAAAGTTGTTTATTAGTTCAATCCCCAACACAATCGCTATTGGACTGGTAGCGGACACACCCTTGTTACGGCACGAATAATAATGCCTTTCGAGGTGCGGATTGACACGACTCGCGTTTTGCCATCCTTCCCTGGATGGGTAGCGATAACGCGACCCAACGGCCAACGTAGTGGAGGTACGCAGTCTTCCTTGATCAAGACCATAGTATTTATGGCGATATTGGTCTCAGCGTGGTGCCATTTAGCACGCTGTTGAAGCTGGGTCAGATATTCGGCTGACCATCGTTGCCAAAAGTGTTGACGTATTTGCTCAATGTGTTGCCATCTTGACAAGCGATGAATGTTGAGCTTAGTCACATCCGGTTCAACGGGTGCAGTGAGCACGTCTCCAATAAGGAAGTGACTTGGAGTTAAGGGAATGAGGTCATTAGGATCGTTACTGATTGGAGTTAAAGGACGGGAATTGAGGCAAGATTCGATACAAGTTAATCTTGTGTACAATTCTTCAAACGTGAAAGAAGCCTCACCAATAACTCTTTTAATATGATGCTTAACCGACTTTACGGCAGCTTCCCAAATGCCACCATGATGCGCGGCTCTAGGCGGGATAAAATGCCACTTTATATAATCTGTGGCTAGAACGTCGATGACCTCTGAATGAAAATTTTGATTTTTAAATAGCTCTTTCAATTGTTTTAGTTCGCGGTTAGCGCCGACGAAACAAGTAGCATTATCGGAATATAAGTTTTTTATGTTTCCGGGGCGTGAGATAAAACGTTTCAACGCTGCGAGAAACGCTTGCGTCGTTAGATCTGATACGATTTCCACATGTATTGCCTTAGTGGCTAGATAAACAAATATCGCAATATATGCCCTTACGGATCGTTTTCCACGGCCGGAACCTTCCTTTAAGAGTACAGGTCCCGCGTAATCAATTCCGCAATTAATAAATGGTCTGGCGGACTCGACTCTAGACGCGGGCAAATCACCCATAATTTGCCTTAAGGGCTGCGGGTTTGTCTTAAAACAAGTTATGCATTTATGCAGGACATTTCGTACACTGCCTCGACCTGAAATTGGCCAATACTTATGACGAAGTGACGACAATGTAGCTTGTTGCCCAGCATGCAGTAGCCTTGTGTGCTCACGATAAATCAAAAGGTTCGTGACATGATGTTTGGGCAGTAAAATGGGATGTTTCATATCATGACTCAATTTTGAATTTGCTAAGCGACCACCAACTCGGATAATATCATTATAATCAAGAAATGGATTTAGAGATTTAATAATGCTGAGCCTGTGAACTTGGTCACCCTTACGCAATGCTGCAATTTCATCCTTAAAGTTACACGCTTGAACTTGTTTTACAATAAATGTTTCTGCATTATGCAATTCAATTGATGTCAATCCACCCGTTTGTCTTATAGCGCCCGGTTTTGAATTGTTGACGAATCTTTTGCAATACGCAATAACGCGTTGCAATTTGGAAAATTTAGAAAATCTTTCGAACATTTCAAAAATTCTTTAGTTTGGTTGTTTTGTGTGACAACATTTGAGACTAAACTTCGTTTCTCTAACGAATCGTCCGAAATATCTACGTGGTCATTAATTGGCCACTTTAATTTCGAGTCCGATAAAAAATCTGGACCGTGCCACCATAAACGATTATAAAGCAGTTCGTTCGGTAAACTACCACGTGAAACTATATCGGCTGGGTTTAATTCTGAAGAAATATAATTCCAATCGACTTTATTTGCTGCTATATTAATTTCCGCGACTCTGTTGGCCACAAACGTTTTCCAATTATGTGGCTCCGCGGATAGCCAGGCCAACACAATTTAGAATCAGTCCACATAACTGTTCGGCTGATATTGAGATTTATTATCGATTCAACTTTACGAAAGAGATGCGAGAGAAGAACGGCGGCGCACAGCTCTAAGCGCGGCAGTGATACCCTTTTAAGAGGGGCAATTCGGGACTTCGCGCATAATAAATGTACGGCATATTCGCCTACCGCGGACCTTGATCTTATGTAGAGACAAGCTCCATACGCGAGTTCCGACGCGTCGCTGAACCCATGAATCTCGATAAATTCAGGAATTTCAACAACAATTCGAGGGATTTTTATTTGGCTTAAAACCGATAAGCTTGTGAAAAATTGTATCCACTTCTCACGTATCTTGGACGGTATCTCGTCGTCCCAACCAATTTTGCTAGCCCATAACCCTTGTAGAATGACCTTTGCCGTTACAATAACCGGATTTATCAAACCCAGAGGGTCAAACAATTGAGCGGTGACCGATAATATCGCCCGTTTCGTGATTTTATTTGAAATCTTTAATTGTGTGTTGTCATATTGCAGCATATCGTTAATGCAATTCCAAAAACAGTCCGAGAGTTTTCGTGTCGCCCGCCTTGTCAAGATTAATCCATGTTTGATCGTTTGTCAAATCTGACCTTTGACAACGTGGTAATAACGCGGGTTCATTGGTTGCCCATTTTCTGAGTTCAAACCACCCTTACTCAAAACTTCTATTAATTGTTCGCGAATACTCAGAGCCTCATTAAAATCATTTGTGCCTGTTATTAAATCATCCATAAAGAAATCGTTAAGAATAGCGGATTTTGCCCTTGGAAGTATTTCCGTTTCTTCGTGAGCTAATTGCTGCAACGTGCGCACGGCTAAAAAAGGTGCCGACGCGGTACCATACGTAACGGTATTTAAATAATAACTTTGTAGGGGTTCATTCGGATTGTCCCTCCATACTATTTGTTGAAACGGTCGATCATTTGCATGAACAAAAATTTGGCGATACATTTTATGTATATCAGCTGTTAGAACGTATTTATACGTTCGAAATCGAGTAAGCAAGGAAAACAAATCAGATTGAATTTGAGGTCCGACTAATAATGTATCGTTTAAACTGACACCCGTGGTCGTTTTAGCACTTGCATCGAATACAACTCTTAATTTGGTGGACGTACTGGATGGTTTAATCACCGCATGGTGTGGAAGATAAGCATGTTTTGAGGGAATGTCCGACTCCGGGCATGAATTTAAGGTCATATGACCTAGTGCACGATATTCGTGAATAAATTTAGTGTATTCCGATTTTAAATTCGGTTGGTTTCCCAAGGATTTCTCCAATGTGAAAAAAACGTTTAATCGCGATTTGCTTGGATTCACCCAATACTTCAGCGTTTTCCTTAAACGGTAATTTGACTACAAATCGCCCGGTAGAATCTCGAAAGTAATTATTTGCGAAACTTTGTTCACATGCGGAAGGCTCAATGGAATTTATATTGTATTCCGGTATTGTCTCGAGTTGCCAAAAGTTTGACAATTGACTGTCTAATGCAGCATGAAAACTTACTGGACGAGGTTGAGGCTGTAAAGCCCGCATTGGCCCCCCGAGTATCCAACTTAATTTGGTTTCTTGCAATACTGGGCCATGGTTTGGTAATTTTAATTGACCTGAGCCCAATAAGTCCCAGAATTTTTCTGCGCCGATAAGCAAATCAATAGGCCCAGATATATTGAAAGTTGGATCAGCTAATCTGATATTATTTGGGATTTTGAATAACTGCCTTTCATAATCAATAAGCGGTAAATTCGATGTGATTTTTGGCAAAACAGAGCAATTTAACGCGGTTTCATATTTGCCGCATTTTGACCTTAACTTTACGACAGTGCAACACTGTACGTGGCTGATAGATTGATTTATCCCTGCAATCGGAAACTTGACGGACTCTAATTTAAGCCCGAGTTTCTTACATAGTGCTTCATTAATAAAATTTGGCTGTGACCCTGCATCTAATAAAGCTCTAGCAGTGTGGGGCTTATTATTTGCATCGAGCAACTCGATCAACGCGGTTGATAAAAATACATGTGCGCTCTGATTTGCACAGTGGTTACTGCTGGAGGTTGTAGCAATTACTTCCGGTGTCAAAATTGCAGAAATTGATTCGGAACTGAAATTTGGTGAATTGTCAACCTCAGCTTGTTGAAAATGTAATAAAGAATGATGTCTACCTTGACAAACACTGCAACCTTTATTTCGGCAATTAGTACTAGCATGATTATCGCGTAGACAGATTATACATAATTTGTTTTGTTTGGCTGCGTGGTACCGGTTTCTCGGCTCTAACTTCAGAAAAGTTTCACACCCTTGTATGTTATGTGCTTGTTTGCAATATGCACAGCGCACCTTATTTGTAGCTAAATGCGACGCACCTTGAAAATTATTATTTTCCCTAATCTTGGAACTGTTCGCAAATGTTTGTCGTTTGACCGGTTCTTTTTTAAAGCTAAGCGCCTCTAACAGCTGGCATCGTTTTGTCAAAAAAGTCAATAAATCCTCTAACGTCGGAATGTCTTGTGTAACCGAATTTTCCCATTCGCGATTTGACATGAAATCAAGTTTTGATGCCACCAAATATATAATTAGGCTATCCCAATGATGCGTGGGCAAGCTCAAAGATTTTAGGACCTTTAAATGTAACATTACCTTATCTATCAGGTTTCGTAATGACTTGGATGAATCTTTAATTACATTATCTAAATGGAACAATGCGTGAATGTTCTTTTTTATAATTAAACGTTTATTCTGATACCTGTTGGTTAGCAACTCAATCGCGATTTGATAATTATCGCGGGTAATTAGAAGAGAACTGACCAACTGAAGCGCCTCTTCCCTTAGACACGATTTTAAATAATGAAACCGTTGCAAATCGTTTATTGTCTCGTTTTTATGTACCAACGTTTCGAAAGATTCGTAAAATGATAACCAGTTTTCACAATTCCCATTAAATTGTGGTAAATTTAGAGCTGGTAGTTTAACTTGCGTCTCAATTGAATTATTTGAAGACGCAGGACGAGGGGTGCCTACCTCTCGAGTGGAGCCATTCAGCTTTCTTAATAATTTATTAATATCCGTCATAAGGGAAAGATATTGATCGAAAAAAATCGAATCTACCTGGTTTGCATCCAATTCTTCAATTTGAAATTGGATGCTATCAAATTCATCATTCAGAGGTTGTACTTGATCTTTAATAGTATTTAACTGATCAACGTCTAACTCGTCACTGATTTTATTTCTAAATTTAGTTAATTTAGATTTTAGCACTGTGCGCTTGCTAAGCAGTGCTTTAATGTCTGCCATTTGGAATCAAGCGTAATAACTAAATAAAGTAATTTTACTGACGTTACTCAAAAAGAGCAAACAATTATGAAGAAATTTCTTCAATTAAATTTTCCTCGACGCTAGTAATTAATGAACCAATTCTTCACGTTGAAAGAACGTACACAACATTAAACATGCGACAAAGGGAAATTAAACAAACGGTAGGATTGGAGACCACTCACCCCAAGAAGTTGACGCTTTTTGTAGGTACTGGGGACTCCACTGGCCTCGTAATGATGCTGCAGCTTCCTCCGATGAATGCCATACACGGCAAATGTGGATACAGATGATCCTCTTCAGATGAAGACGTTGAATCCAAGGTGTACTTGGTTCGAAATTCGGTTCGATATGACCAAAATATGTTGCGACCCGAACCTTACGGGCACAACGAGATACCGGCGGAGAATCACGCAAGTCGTCGCGGTCGTGAATGATTGAACACAACGAATATAATTGTAATAACACTTTATTTACAATATATACACCAATGTAACACTAAAAGCGGACTGTATAATTACAAATTTAAAATTTCCGGTACTGATTATAGAGGAGATGTATATCTCTCGGTGTCTTAACGTGACTCTGGTCGTGTCTGTCTCTTCGAGCCCAAGAAAACTCGGACACTCGTTAAACCACCCCTTTAGGAGTAGGGGAAGGAATGGTCGACCATCGCAAGAGAGAGCTGCATTTCGCCGAAAGCTCTAACAATAAACTAATGACATCCGTTTTAAATTGCAGATGGTATTTACAAATGACATGCAAATCCAAGATTAGGATCTTAAGTATGATAGATTGCTGGACAGCGGGAGATGAGCAAGACTTAAATTAACCTGGCTGCAGCTCCTAATGCCACGAACAATTTCTAGGATTATTCTCAAGTAAATATTAAATATGATGCTTCAACAATTGGCGTATTATGGTTTTTAGCTTGTGTCTTTGCATTTATTTTTTATACTTCTCTAAATTTTTCTTTAATTCCACGATTTTTTTCTCTGCTTCTTTTAGTTTTCTATAACAACTCGCTCTATCGCGTTTGACTTTTTTTCTGCCCACATTCTTTCTGCTTGTTGGCGAATTGTTCTCAGATTCCTGTCTGCTATTAATACTATGAGATGGGGTGTTGTTCTGCTGTGGAGAATTACTTAATGATTTGTCATTTATTTTGTGCTTAGCTGCAGCTTCTCTTAATAGCATAATTATTTGCTGATGCACGTTTTCTTCCACTTCTTCATTATCAGTAGTTGGTGGCGAATTATTTATCAGATATTCTTGTGTTGCTAACCTTAACCTCTTCTTACTTCGATACCTTTTACTAGCTTCCTTCCATTTATTTCTCCTTTTTTTTCTGGCTCTTTCGTTCAATGACTTGATGGTTTTGACAAGACCTGTTTCTTTCTTATTTCTGTATCTCTCCCTATACTTTCTTCGTTTTTCCTCTAATTGTTCTTCAGTCATTTTAGCTCGATGTTTCTGCGCCCTCTTTTTTACAAGTTCTCGTTGTTTTTTCAATGAAGAATCCTGTTCTTGCTTCTTTCTGCGTTTGTTCGTAGGTTTCTTTGGCACAATTTTGCACTTATCTGATTTGCTGTTGTTCTTGCCTTTTTGAGTTACAGTGTGGTTTTGGTTTTTATTATCCGAAAATGCGAGAAAATTTGTTAAAAGAAGTTGTTTTACATTATGGTACCTACCTTTATATTTTTCGCCTCGTTTTTCGGGTATGATAGCCTTTCTTTTCTCCTGTGTATTTTTGTTTGTCCCCTCTTTTATTTTATTTTGAGTTACTGTAACTTTATCGAATTCTGGGAGCAAATTCATGTTGGATTTCTTATCCTCTTTATCTATTTTAACCATAATATTGATTTCTCTTTGCTTATTTTTTTTTTCGAGTTCCTTCCTTGTCTTTTCATGCTCTCGTTTTAACAAAGATAACTCTCGATCTCTTTTTAGTTTTTCCTTTAATATTGAATATCGCTTTTGATCCATCTTGATCTACAATAATGTACCCAGTAAGCAAATTTGCAGTTATAAAACACAATGATTTTACGAAAGAGAAAGTGAGTCAATTCGGTAACAACCACGTCAATTCGGTAACGTATTTAAGATTTTTAAATGTTACCGAAATAATAAAATGAAGTGGAAATATCATTAGCAACCTACATTATCAACAGAGCGAATTCACATTTGAAGGTTATGTTTAAGACTACGTATATTACCAAGATAAAAATTTATATCTGTGCAAAGTATACGCAAACTACTAAAAACACTAGTTTCCGGATTGACAAGCAATAAAGGTACGCATGCATTTTCTGTATAATAATTGTTATTATATCAAAAACAGTAAATATGTTCAAACACTTACCGGTCTATTTGCATAGCATACACATCACGTGAACTTTTAAAATGCGTGCGCAGGTTTTACAATGTTCCAGAACCGACGTACGCTTGTATGTTTGACCTGTTACCGAAATGATGAAGAACCATCCGGACAACTTTATTTTGCTTGTATTAAAATTAACATGAATCACATTTGCGTAGAATTCGGTTTTAATAAAAATAGACAGTTAAAAAAGTATTAGAAATTTTTTTAGGTAACATTCATTTTTATTTTGCCTTTAAAAACAAAACTTTACTTCTGGAATTTCGTAAAGGCACAGTTACCGAAATGACATTTTTTATCTTATAAAATTATAACTTATAAGTGCACTTTTACTTGTAAGCGAATCTGTACAAAAACCTATTAGGATGATACAGAAAGTTCATTTTAGTTTTTAGATCACCGTGATAACTCTTTTAGTTACGGAAATATGGGCGTGGACATGGCATTCTCCTATTATGTGTAATTTTCCCTTAAAACCACACAAAAAATACAAAGAAGGCAACTAGGATTACATCCAAAATAAAGGGCCATTATTAAACCAAACCATGTTAATTAATAATATAAAATCTACGAGCCTACGCTAAGTTCTACGCGCACTTACTAGTCAACCAAAACTAGAATAACTATGACTGCATTCATTTATATTTAAACAATATTAAAAAGAAGTCAATATAACTATCCTTTCTACGCGAACATTCAAATGTATGAAAGCTGATCCAGTACGCGGCACCTATTTCACCGACCCTGCCAAAGTAATATCACACTCCAGCTACAGGCTTGACGTCACAAGTCGAAATGCTGACGATGCGGTTGCAGATGCAGTCCCGATTTTAATACGCAGCATGATTCAACACTATTCGCTCAAATTCCAAAAGGTCGAAAAAATACTGTTTACATTTAAGAATGCCAATCCGTAGCATCACACTTGGTGGTTGGCTTCTTCGTGGTGCCAGAATGACCTGACCCTCAATAGAAGTCGTATGATAACGACCGCGTGGGGCAGTGGTTAAGTGCCCCAGGCTTGCAACTAACGAGTTCTCGGTTCAAATCCATGAACATGTGGAATTTTTCCTCATTGTAAAGGTATGAGGCTCGGACACCATTTGCGCTTGTGATACAATTAACGGCGCTCTTGCTAGAAGACTAGTTTATAGGAAAGAGTATTCTCTCCACACACAACATGATATACACACAATATACACAGATATGAAAACCTCTAAAGATAGCATAGAGTTGGCGGTTGAACTGCTTGGGTGGCAGAGCAGGTCTTCCTGGCTAAAGTATGCTATATGAACATACGTATATGGATGGCAGATGCCTACAGCTGGTATTTTAACTCGCCGTCTGCGGGGATCGCGGAACTGCATGACACATGGTTTGAAACACCAGCTCTGTGAAACCGGAGATTTATTTTAGATATTGCAATGTTTAATCTGTATGTTAATAATATTATAATGATAAATAGCATTTACCACCACCTGCAAATATTCTTTTCTTTGGGTCAAATTTCAACTGTTAAAAATTCCTTCCGTTCTACTGGGTTCGTTAATTATTCATAAAGTAAACAGTATTGTGCCCTTCATTATACTTCATCCATCTACAAATTAATCTTACAATGGCTAGCTAGGCAAGCAAGATAACTCGTACCTCAGGGTTGGATTCACCGGAACATTAATATTAACTTCATGTGATACGCCACTGGCAAATATAATTTCAACTAGAACGCTCAGACGCTATTGCTGTCAAATTAGCACAAATCGGTTTGATGTGTTTCGTTTATGTGGTTGAAACTAATTAAATTACGTTTTATGAGCAATTCATCGGGTAAATTTTGAATTATCGCGCTCTTAGCATCACTGCTTCTCATTTGTTTGCAGCAAAAAACCTCCACTTTATTATTACGACATTAACTTGTTTTTGGGAGCGTCGCTTTGGGACCAATATAACCTCAAACTTGATTAAGGCAATTACTGGACATTTGGTTTTCTATGGATACTTAATATGCCTGGATTCGGCTTCCTTAGGTCTTACTCTTGCTTTAATGGTAACTTCCCGGTTTCTAACGCCGATATTTTGGTTGAAAAACTAACCTGACTTCCTTGCAAGGCTGCGGTAGCTCTCTCGGACAACTGCTCTTGGTGATGTCTGCCGGATGTAGGGTCCTGCGGTGCTGCTGCCGTTTTGGGGGCCTCCTATACGCTGTTCTGGCATGCTGAAGCTAAAATCTTGGGATCAGGAACCTCATTCTGCCTGCAATCGTTCGTTGTAGCCTGCGCTGGTGATCCCGATGCCCTCGGAAACTTGGTGGCGGCGAAAATTATTTTTGTGTGATGGAAAATGTTCCCAACATTCTCACAGGTGCACTGTCAATTACTGAACACACTGGTATACTATTTATTAATAAAATTAATAGTTTAATAGGTAATTTTCTGAGAGCACAAAAACTGGTTGTCCTTCAATAATTTTATTCATTTGTTTTTTTGGATACTGGTTGTTAATAACAATTACCTATCTAAGTTACATAAAACGGAAATTGACCAAATACAATACAATAACTTCTTAACTAAATTTAACTTATAATTAGAATTATATACAAAATTCTTATTTCTAAAATATTGTTCTTTCAATTTTGTTTTCTTAAACTGTGTCATAGCGCCACTCACTTTGTGTTATTTAAATTGTCTTTCACCCGCGTAATTCCACTGACTTGTTTGTTCAATCACCAATTGTTTCACATCCTGCTGTGTCCATTTCTTGTAATTTTAAAACTGTTCGCTTTTCACCAAATTTTCGAATATTGCTGTTTCATAATTATAATTGCCCTATTCTGTTTGGTGTATGCCCTTTGCAATGTTGTTACCGTTACGGCGACTAAAAAGAAGCAAGCAAAGGCCAACGGCTTCTCAGCCGGAGCTGGTCGTGGGTAGAATACAAAAGACTGATAAGCTTTAGCTGAAAAATAAAATATGGGCGCCAAGTAGCTAGTAACCCAGCGCTTTGCTAAACAAAAGATACACTACGGAAGGCGCTACTAACCGAACCTGAAAAAGTAAAAGTAACGGCAAGGCACAAATCATAAACGCAGAATAGGTCAAGGTAGTATAATTTTCGAGGACAGAAATACAATACACAATTAAAATACACACACACGATATCTCAATATACGGCTACCAAATCTTATCACAGTATCTCAATAGGGAGATCATATATCACAGTTTAATCAATAACATACAAAGCACAAGGCTAAACTCACCGCAAAACTGCCAATTACATTTATAAGGGCATAAAAATAAATAATTATAAACGGTATGTATCTGTTACAAATTAGTAGTATTAAAATAGGATACAAGATTAGTGTTAGATTTGGCCAAATGCACTACTGTATAAACACTTAGCAAAAGTTCGAAAGCATCTTGGCTTCGACACAGCTATTAAAATTAAAATCTAAATTTAGATTGCACGTTGAATGTAACCGAACACCCAGTATGCAAGGCTTAGCCTTTGTTTAATTAATAATTAAAGTTATACCGACGCAATCACGGGCCTACAAGATCTTGTTTTGGTTCCGTAAGGGCGAATTCGCGATATTGCAAGGCAAATTGCATTTACAACGGACGTGACGCGAGCATTATAATTTCTCTTGCACAACAAGGCGCAGATAGAGATATTATTCAACGGTGTAATAGGTGACATTTGAAAATGTAAAAAAATGCTTTCATGCACTTGACTGCACAACTAACTTACAATACCGTCAAAAATTATTCCGAGGTCGGAGACCATACAATACCGGTAAAACATAGTCCGTACATATGACCTAAATATCGATCAAAAGAGCTACCGCTAAATTTTGTTTACAATGCAGAAATTAGTTACTGTTTTGTAATGCAGAATCAAATAAGGTTCCACAGGTGAGCTTACCGCTTAAGAATACACGTTAAAAACATTCATAAGTTTATCGAGCACATTGCAGCACCGTCACGCAGTTGGGCCGAAGATTCGGGAGTTCGAAACGGATATAGTAATTTGACAGACCTTTGCGATGGGCTACACTTCGGCAGCAGTGGCTGCAAGCAGGGGCCAAAGGGCAATGAGGAGGTCAAAAGTGGGTGACCACCGAGTAGCTGTCGCAGGAGGTTTGCTGGTGCTATCCTGTCATGTAACGCAGGCTCGACTGGCCACTGGCGGAACAATGCTCGATTCGCCACCAAGTAGAAAGGGGGCTGCTGGCACGTTGCCAAGCGAAGGGAGTACTGCAGGTACATAGCCACACGGCAATACTGTACATATGTTCCCAGCGGGGAAAAGAAAAAAGCTGAAAGGACAACTAACAATAGAATCGAACTGAACGAACCTAGAAAAACCACATACCCGTTTCAGATCTTCACGGCTGAGTTTCGCCAAGGAGGTTGACCATGTGCTGCTAAAGCAAAATCCCCAAACAAAGTCTGGGCTAGGAGATCACAGCAAATAACATCCTCGGGGCCTAATCCAGACCACCTCGGAATCCAAAATTACACCAAAAGCGATTTCCTACACAGGATGCGCTTGAATAAATCCAATAAAGTTACGTCTCCAAGACGCGAATTTTCAAAGCACCTGTCTTTAACAGCACAAAAATGGCGAATCCCAAAATGGTTTCCAAAACTGATAAAGCCCAAAAATCAAATTTCTGGGGAAAGGGAAAATGCATGAGGTGAAGCCTACACTGCAGGGGCATTTGGACCCATAAAATCGACCGAATGGTTTACTTAGTTTGCAATACAGCTATCAAACGATCTGAATGCTCAAAGATAATGCAGGGAAAATCATACCTCAAGAAATACATGGTAAAAAGTTAATTTTAACCGAGATTAGGGCAAATAATTAGGCGAATAGCTAAAAATGAATTTTGACCCGTAACAACTCTCCCCTCACTTAAAAATAGGTAAATTCCCCGAATTTACCGACGTAGAACCTATGCATGTACGATAGCGAAATTGCAAAAACTTTCCAGATACAAAAACGATCTCAAATAACTCCACACAAAAAAAAACGTGGACCTCAAGCACACCCAGCGCAATACCAACTAATTAAAAAAAAATCGAATAGGTAGTCAAAAACAAATTAGCAATAAAAAGGCGAAAGGAAACAATAGAAGCCCAAGCGCGAAACAAAAATAGGCATAAGCGATAAAAGAAACCAAGAAGGACAGCGGCTTAGCAGAAGAGTCGGGTCCCAAAAAGCCGACAAAATCGAACCTCCAAAGGAGCAAAAGAGACCGTCCTCAATCACCAAGCATATCCAAACGTAGGACGAAACTTACTTGAGGAAAATAATCCGCCTAAGCGAGATGGATCCCACAAAACCAAACGCAAAACGTGTAGCTGAAGGCAACCAGACAGCAACAGCTACACCACCAAAATCCCAAAAGGGTATCCAAAAAAAATATTCCAACAAGCTAAGCTCGACCTACGTCGAAGCAGACGAAAACACAAAGGAAAACCAAAAGCCAGACTCATCAAATATAAGCTGCACAAGCCAACTAGGGAGATGACTTGAGAAAAAAAAATCGCTAAGGCAAAATTCACAAGCATCCATGCCAACCAAATATTCTGATCATCAATCCAGAAAAAAAAAAATGAAAAGGCACATCAACTGCTACGCAAACCAACAAGGAATATGGTTTGAGAGATAAAAGTCCGCAAAGCGAGTCTCTCCAAACACATCAACACCATACCAAAATCTTATCATCAATCCAAAGAAGAAAAGAACCAATCAGAAGAAAACTGCGCTAATCCAACAAGAGGATGCTTTAGAAAATTCACCAGAGCAAACTTCCTCAAGCACATCACCATCATACCCATAACAAGATCATCACTCCAAAAGAAGAAGGCAAAAAAAAAATAAGCGTCACAACAGAAGCACAAGAGAAAAAAAAACTCAAGCATACCAAATCAGCAAAACACACTAAACCTCAAAAGCACGCAACCAATCAAAATCAGAAACATCCAAAACTTCCACTCATCAGCACAACTCAAAACTCTTGCAACAATCCCATCATACTGCCTAAACTCACAACCTAATCACTTATTCAATCAAATGAAACAAAAGAGAAGAAACAACAAACGAGGGCTTCTAAAGAAAGAAAAAAAAAGAAACAAACAGACAAGAAATCACACTACCAAACGGGCATACTACCAAGACAATCATGCGAAATCAAGCTAGGTCAAGCGAAACCAAGCTCCACGTCAGGGGCGCCATTTACTTCTTGTTACCGTTACGGCGACTAAAAAGAAGCAAGCAAAGGCCAACGGCTTCTCAGCCGGAGCTGGTCGTGGGTAGAATACAAAAGACTGATAAGCTTTAGCTGAAAAATAAAATATGGGCGCCAAGTAGCTAGTAACCCAGCGCTTTGCTAAACAAAAGATACACTACGGAAGGCGCTACTAACCGAACCTGAAAAAGTAAAAGTAACGGCAAGGCACAAATCATAAACGCAGAATAGGTCAAGGTAGTATAATTTTCGAGGACAGAAATACAATACACAATTAAAATACACACACACGATATCTCAATATACGGCTACCAAATCTTATCACAGTATCTCAATAGGGAGATCATATATCACAGTTTAATCAATAACATACAAAGCACAAGGCTAAACTCACCGCAAAACTGCCAATTACATTTATAAGGGCATAAAAATAAATAATTATAAACGGTATGTATCTGTTACAAATTAGTAGTATTAAAATAGGATACAAGATTAGTGTTAGATTTGGCCAAATGCACTACTGTATAAACACTTAGCAAAAGTTCGAAAGCATCTTGGCTTCGACACAGCTATTAAAATTAAAATCTAAATTTAGATTGCACGTTGAATGTAACCGAACACCCAGTATGCAAGGCTTAGCCTTTGTTTAATTAATAATTAAAGTTATACCGACGCAATCACGGGCCTACAAGATCTTGTTTTGGTTCCGTAAGGGCGAATTCGCGATATTGCAAGGCAAATTGCATTTACAACGGACGTGACGCGAGCATTATAATTTCTCTTGCACAACAGGGCGCAGATAGAGATATTATTCAACGGTGTAATAGGTGACATTTGAAAATGTAAAAAAATGCTTTCATGCACTTGACTGCACAACTAACTTACAATACCGTCAAAAATTATTCCGAGGTCGGAGACCATACAATACCGGTAAAACATAGTCCGTACATATGACCTAAATATCGATCAAAAGAGCTACCGCTAAATTTTGTTTACAATGCAGAAATTAGTTACTGTTTTGTAATGCAGAATCAAATAAGGTTCCACAGGTGAGCTTACCGCTTAAGAATACACGTTAAAAACATTCATAAGTTTATCGAGCACATTGCAGCACCGTCACGCAGTTGGGCCGAAGATTCGGGAGTTCGAAACGGATATAGTAATTTGACAGACCTTTGCGATGGGCTACACTTCGGCAGCAGTGGCTGCAAGCAGGGGCCAAAGGGCAATGAGGAGGTCAAAAGTGGGTGACCACCGAGTAGCTGTCGCAGGAGGTTTGCTGGTGCTATCCTGTCATGTAACGCAGGCTCGACTGGCCACTGGCGGAACAATGCTCGATTCGCCACCAAGTAGAAAGGGGGCTGCTGGCACGTTGCCAAGCGAAGGGAGTACTGCAGGTACATAGCCACACGGCAATACTGTACATATGTTCCCAGCGGGGAAAAGAAAAAAGCTGAAAGGACAACTAACAATAGAATCGAACTGAACGAACCTAGAAAAACCACATACCCGTTTCAGATCTTCACGGCTGAGTTTCGCCAAGGAGGTTGACCATGTGCTGCTAAAGCAAAATCCCCAAACAAAGTCTGGGCTAGGAGATCACAGCAAATAACATCCTCGGGGCCTAATCCAGACCACCTCGGAATCCAAAATTACACCAAAAGCGATTTCCTACACAGGATGCGCTTGAATAAATCCAATAAAGTTACGTCTCCAAGACGCGAATTTTCAAAGCACCTGTCTTTAACAGCACAAAAATGGCGAATCCCAAAATGGTTTCCAAAACTGATAAAGCCCAAAAATCAAATTTCTGGGGAAAGGGAAAATGCATGAGGTGAAGCCTACACTGCAGGGGCATTTGGACCCATAAAATCGACCGAATGGTTTACTTAGTTTGCAATACAGCTATCAAACGATCTGAATGCTCAAAGATAATGCAGGGAAAATCATACCTCAAGAAATACATGGTAAAAAGTTAATTTTAACCGAGATTAGGGCAAATAATTAGGCGAATAGCTAAAAATGAATTTTGACCCGTAACAATGTATTATGATAATTCTGATTCTTTTACATTTTATTTAAAAAGTTCATAAACATCTCCTATTTGATTATTCTGACATCTATGCTACATTTAACACGCATCTATCGAGAGATCCAAAAAAAACTGTTTCTCAGCGGGCTGTGGAAATTCAACGTATGAATAATATGTTGGTGACACTGTACGTCAATGTCAAATTCGAGGTTAGCAGGTTAGGATTTGCGTCGTTTTGTGTCAAAACTGACGGAAAACCTAACCTGATAACCTCGAATTTGACATTGACGTACAGTGTCGCCAACATATTATTCATACGTTGAATTTCCACAGCCCGCTGAGGAACAGTTTTTTTTGGATCTCTTGATATTATAAACGTTTCTGTGACAGTTCTAGTTATTTTGGTTGGGCTTTAATTTTGCACAAACCTCTTATTTTTGGCTAATTTATAATGATCGACTCCAATCTATGAAAATCGAGCTCTGCCCTTTGCCTTTTCTATTCAAATCAATTCATTACTACTGACATTTCTTTGCAAATGTAATTACAGATTGCAATTTTATGTGCTAACTCTTGCAGTTGCATGGACTACCCCAACTCTATGCTTTCTGACTTGCTTTTAATTTATTGTGCTGCAAGCAGAGTTGAGTAGCGGGCTCAATACCATCTCAATATATGCACTGAGGCACCTTTGGGCGGTTGCCCAATTTGGTAGCGCGAAGAAAGCAATTGTCTCCTTCAAGCGTTACACTACCAATACCTTATCACTTCCGTTATACTGTTAAAATCGCTGATCAAGCGAAAACTCGACCGGATGCGCATGACTCAGGGCCTAAGTTAAACTTATACAGACTGATATCTAAATGTTAAAAAACACATAAAGGTACAAGTTGGCTGTATACTGAAAGATTATTAATTACTGTTACTAAATTCCTCTGTAGTTGGGGTAAATATCGTTTTAGGTTGCCTTAAATGTTAGAGCATAACACCGTTACTAGCCTTCGGCGCTCAGTTCTAGGTTACCAACGTTGTCTTCCTTCGTGGAACTGTAAATGCAGACGAACATCTGCTAGAATTAGTTTATCTCGCGATTTGACGTCACAAGAAATTCTTTGGAAGCTGAAATCCTTTTCTGTTGCGGTATTTTTATTAATCTTATGTTAATAGAGTCATTAAGTTTATTTAAAGTCAAATAAGCTAGTTTCGAGAACATCAACCCCCACTAAAATAATATGAATTTGTGAGTCATGCGATCCCAATTTTATTTCGGTCTACCTACCGTGGTTACAGTTCGCAGTAGGGTGTTTTGGAGTGTTCTGAGACAAGGTCAGGTCAAGGTTGCCACCCCCCACCACTCGACCCGCCACTTCCCACCACCATAAATATTAAGGTCAAGGCTAAGTGTTGGTGGGAGGTGGCGGGTCGAGTGGTGGGGAGTGGCAACCTTGACCTAACCTTGTCTCAGAACACTCCAAAGAAAAAATATTTAAAGTCAAGGACTTCAGCTTTTAAGTTCAAGGAACTCTGCTTTTAAGTTCAAGGCTAAATCGTATTTGGATGGTTACCTTGACTTAACCTTGTTCCAAACCCTTTCAATCAAGAACCTCCACGAACTGCGGGGGTTGTGAGATTCATATTGTTGAAATGATGCTCGCTCGTTGGCGTAGAAGAATGTACTTGTGAAGACGGCTAAAGGAACGACAATGAATAAAACGAAAAAAAGTGTTATAAATTCATTTATGAAGTATAAATTCATTTATTAAGTATAAATTCATTTATTAAGTATAAATTCATTTATTAAGTATAAATACATTAATTAGGAATTGTCAAGTCTAGTGCACTAATTCTTTGTAAGGCATCACTTATGTTAAGTTGATCCGCAACCAAAAATTGTTTGACCTCTTCTAACTCGTTTTGTAATTGTTGCAACTTTTTACACATCTTCGCAAAGACGCAATGTTCGGACCAGCGCAAATGTTCCTCTAGACTTCTAGAGGATCATCTTCCGGTACCCATTTGTGGATACGAATTTCACAACAAAAGCACTGCACTTCATCGCTGTCTTGAAGGTAGAAAAATCCAACCCGTGCAAGCGAGGCTGCAGGTATGACACCAGTCCAGTTTTTGTAGGTCTGGATGCGGTGCTCGTAGCGGCGGAGGTATGGCGGAAATACTTCGAGACACATGGTTAAATGAAAACTAGCGACTGTTACTCTGTAACCCTTTTCAGGGTCTTTCCAGTCAACTCTGTAGCGCTGAGATGGCTATCATTCAAAATAATTGTAGGAGTTGCAGGATTCGTATTGACAGAGGATATAACAGCCTCAGCGAATTGAACTGTATAGTTTAATTTACCGGATAGTAGAATATACCAGCCTTCAGGGTTAACTCCTAGACTTGTAAAGTGTATGTCCTTTTCATAGTAAAAATCCGCCAAGTTCTCGAAAAGAAACAGTTGAGGAGGAGGATCAGTGGAATGATCTGAGGGATGGCCAAGGTGATGCCTTCCAAATTTATCCAGCGGCATTATAGTTTACTCTAACGCTTCTACGCACACTCGATTCGCTTAACTGCTACTTCGTTGAAATGCTATTTCTAACTGACCAATTTTCCCCCCACCACTAGTTTTGGTACTCCTCCTACTTGACCGTGACCGTGGGCAACCTTGTAACTCCCTTCTACCACTACCTTCGAAAAGTAGATAAAAAAAGAGCAGGCAGGAGTAGGAATCGCAGAACATCGTCTTATTCAGTGCAACTAAGAATGGAAACCATTACCAAAGTTCTTGGCTTAGTGAAGAGCGGGCAAGCAGTGTTCGATGGTGTCACGAAGTTTAAACCGCAAAAGTGTCCAGTGCTCCTTGGCAGTAGTACATATAGATTAAATAATTCACAGACTAAGTTTGTATGTGTGGGTCTACAAACCAGCGGTGGATTTGTACCAGTAATACAAATACGTGGAAATCACAATAATTGGGTTCAGCTGCTGGAACCCGAGTGGGGAATCCTGTTAGAAAATGAGGGAATTATAACAAATTATTATTATTCCGGAGCTGGACAGTGGCCACCGCTTCAGTTGGGACGCATACTCCTATCATTCACAACGATTCAAGCGGTGAAGGTGTTACGCATACAGGGTCAGGACGGATCGGATGTTTACCTGGGAGAGAAACTGTGGAAGAGCTGTACAGAGTTTGCACTCTAATTGGACGAAAACTAGCACAATTGAAGAACTTAAAGTTTCCTCCATTTTATTCAACAGCAATAACGCGAGCGCTAACTCAATCTGGGGATTATATTTAAAATCTACACGTTACGTTACAAAACTTTGACGAATTGTCGGAGAAGGCTCTGTGTCTGTACGAACTGCTGACGTTTGCTAGCGACAGTGTTAGGTGTGATATTGAACTAGAAGCAATTGGGCAGCAACTGTCGTCGTAATGTGGATGTGTTACTCGGAGGCTGCTCGAGCCCCAGCTACAGATGTGCGAGCGCCATAGGAAATCTGCAAGGTCGGTGTGAGGACATGACGCAGGACATGAAGTTGTGTATGGTATGGGCCGGAGCGGATATACCGATGAAGAGTTGCACACGAGAGAAAGATTATATGAAAATGGAGCAGAAGTATGTCAATTGTTTCTAAATAATGTGATAAATCGAAGGCTCTTTGTAAATCTCATGGAAGGTCTCGGGTTACATCATAAGCTAAGTGAAGTAAACAAATTTATAGAAGAAGAAAAAGATGAAGAAAAAACTAAAGAAGAAACTAGAGCGAAAGAAACTAAAGAAGAAAATGTTACTAGTTAAGCTAGTATTTATATTTTTTTTATATTATTATTATTATATTATAGTATGTAATGTTTATTTGTTAAAGTTTTTTTTTACTGAAGAAACTACTACTTATAATACGTACAATGCTCTGACAAGAGTGGTCAAGCAGGTGTAACTCTTCTGCGCAAGTTTTATCATGGAGAGTGGGGGGGGGGGGGTAGTATTACTTTGCCGTCCAGCTAGTTATCCGACCATAACTTCGTTGTGTCCTGACAAGTGTGAGTGCGCCAGTACCTTTAGCCGTTCAGCTAGTTCTCTGAGTCAACATGAAATTGGTTATCGATATTCAAGGATTCAAAACAACCGACAAGAATTTCACTCCAAAGGAATTTGCTGCTTACGATGGAACCAGTATTGCTCACCACGTGTTCAAACAACCCTTTCCTTTCGAAGCACTGCCTCAGAATTTGTAAAAGCAAGCCCGTTGGTTAATGGAAAACCATCATTGCATAGCCTGGAAGGATGGATTTACTCCTGCATACCTGTTCCCCACCATATTGCGACGCCTTCTGCAGGACGCTGAACTGATATATGTCAAAGGGAGAGAAAAGGCTGAGTTTCTGAAACGCTACACCGCAACATCAATCATTGAAATTGCGGAGCAACCACCACTCAGTCCAACACAACCCCTTTGCATGTATCATGCTAAAACTTGTTGCTATTGTGCTTTGTCTAATGTTTACCATATATATAATCATTACTTAATGGAATAATAAAACAACATTTAAATTTTATTCTGTTTTTTATTTAGAAACAATATATAATCTAACAATGTACAATCTAATGATCTACAAAGGCTGAATATCGTTCTACGTATACTTTATATGTTTATTATGTTTTGAGCTGAAGACGTTTCTCAATACCTCTTCCACATTAAGGATCCTCCGCTTGAACCTCATCTTATCCATAGCTTCTTGTTGCCAGACTCCTCTCCGAGCTTCTTTATACGCATACGCCCACGTATGCAGATTGTACATCTGATTCTTCGAGTCGTCAAACTGCACACTCTTCTTCATTTTCCTTCTTTTCACAAATTTGTTCGTTCAGACCGATACTAGTCACTGCACACTCTTCTTCATTTTCCTTCTTTTCACAAATTTGTTCGTTCAGACCGATACTAGTCAACAGCCGCACCGTTTTGTAGATTTTTTTCTTTTTTGGTGGGAGGAGGTTCTAGAGTTTGAGTTTGAAATCAAGGTCGAGTGGTGGGAGGTGTTAGAGTTCGTCCTTGAAAATGATGTGATCTTGAAAATCACCTTAGCCTTCAACTCAAGGTCAAATCAAAATTTAAAAAAACCATTTAAAAATTATATTTAGTTAAATGTTACAGGTGATCAATATTTGAAATATATCTCCAGAAGAGCGAGCCATATCCACTCCTAACTTGAAGTGTGAACATGCCGGTTGGTGTAGAGTTAATTTTCGTTGTAGATTTACACGGTAGATCGAATACTGAGACACGTTCTTCCAGCATTTCAGCAAAGAGATGCTTTGGGTGGTAGTCCACATTCAGCGTCAGCGATGTATTTCCTTCTCCAGCAAAATATTTTAAAATGTTTTTTCCAAATTGGCAATCAGTCGTTTCCGTTTTTCTTGCTGATTTTGGCTATCGCCAGCCATAGCACTCACTACATACGCGTCAAATTCCAAGTCTAAATTTCTGAGTCCCGAGGAATTTCTCACTATTTTATCTAAATTGTTTTTTGCATCTTCAAACCAGAAAGCACAGCACAACTTTACAGCGTGCTTTAATGTGATTTCATGTGAAAAATCGTCACTTGGAGTCTGATCCATTATTTTATACGTAAACGAATAGTGTGCGAACTTGACGTAAGTTATAAAACAATTAACGAGACCATGATAATGCGCAACCTTTTATACCGAAGGTCATCGCCGTTTTTCATTAAATAGTTTAAGGACTCGGTGGTCTAATGCCTGGGGAGCATTATATGCATTAAAGGGAATTCTAGACACTGCGCCTCAGGAGATCTGGGTTCGAATCCTAGTCGAGTCAATTTTTTTCAATAATCAGAAAGTAGACGGCAGTAGGAGTACAATGAAAAAAAAGACCTGCTTCGGAGTATTACAATTGTTTTACTGCTTTTGTCAGAGCGTTGTACGTAAAAACTCGATCATGAAGAAGGAGACAATACGCGGTTGTGTTGGCTAGCACGTTTGCGGAAGTTTCAAATTCAACTCGAAAAACTACAGCGTTCGCGTGGAGGTAGTCCTTTTGATGGGAGCAGTCGATTACAACAATGGGTGCTTTGTCGACAAACTCATTGGGCGTGAACCAAGGCTCGTCAGTCTTGTTATAATAGCACGATTGAAACTTGGAGTACATTTCGTATAATGTGGCGTAATGATTCAGACCATAATTGTTATTTAAATTATCGTAGGGGAAACGTTCGGTGTTGAGATAAACTCTAAAATTTGTAAGATTAATTTTGTCGAAATGACTATTGTCCTTAGAGATGAGCCCCGAACGTTCCGTCTGAAAACCTACGATGACATATCTGGGGGTTTGTAATTTGGTGGTTGTTGCAATGGCATGAGAATGTTGAGTCACGGCATTAACGCCTGGTATGATATGAAGTTGCCAGCTGCGAAACGCTACTTGTGTGTCGATATTTTTGTCAATGTATTTGGTTAGAGATAATTTTTGAGCAAGACCTGGAGTGACATGTGGAACTTTCCAATACAGCTTGTCAATCGTAACTTTAGCAGTCTCTCCTACGGTAGCACTGAATACGGCGTCGGCATCGGTATTGCTGCGAATCAGGACAAGCTCTTGTCGGATGTTAAGTATGACTTTTCCATAATCTTCGGCAAAGCCTAGCAGCATTCTCAACGGTATGCAGGCACTGAAGTTGCCCTGTCCATCGGTAATGTGAGTATTGGCGGCGTACAACCAACCAGAATTTGTGAGCCAACCCATTCTTAAGAAATTTAGCCGTCGTAACTTCACCGGTTGCTTTCCGTAATTTTCCCTCTATGTATAGATAGCTCAAACCTGGTAGAGTTGACATATCTTCAGGAATTGGAATTCGAATTTCATCGTTATAGTCGAAACGGTTTGTATACGGTTGATGGGTGTGCAACTGATTGCTAACGATCGAGTTGTCGACGAGGACACGTTCCCCAATATTTAGAATACTCATGGCAGCACTTTAAAACCCAACGATCGCAAGAAGTCTCTGTTTGCCTTTGTTAACTGCTCGGCGGACGAAGCTGAACTGATTTTACAAGGCTGTGGACAACGTCTCTTATACGAACTGGGTTGGACATGGTAGGGTGAAGGGTTGAATCGAAAACCCATTATAACTTCTTTAAATGCAATGTTACCGTAACGGTTTCCTTACTAAAACTGATGGGGGTATCAGTCTGGTCCAGTATTTTTACAGTTAGGTTAGTGATCTGTCTCGTGCTGATCGGTAGGTAAATGACAGGGTTAGGTGTTTCCACTATTTTGTTACCAGACGGCACTATGGGGAAGAATTGATGAACGATGTGGCCAGGCTTACCATTTTTATAGGAACCGACAGAGATATTGCAGTGGATAAGGATGGAGTTAATGTTCAAAATTTTCGTAACATGTTCACCTGCATGCCACATATTCGCATCATAAATTTTGCTGTCAAATCCCAACATGTCTCGGATAGTATTGTCACATGTAAAGTCGATTGGAACGTTCGATTTTATTTCGGTTTTTAAGGTGCTGTTGTTTCCGCGTAGCAGCACCCGCCCATTACTTCCGCTAGACTCAAGTTGGTTATGCAGAAAGTCGTATGCACCCTCAGGTATAGTAATATGAGGTAGTCCGACGAGATGAAATTCATTGTTGGGAGGTCTAATGTTAGCAATAGTATTGTAGGTTTCGAAACTTAACAACCCCATAACATATTCGCTACCGTCGTCTAAGAAAATAGGGGGGTCAAAATTCGCAGTAAGGATTGATGAATCACCTGTCAGAGTGAATATACTAGACATGATGAAGCGCAACACTTAAACTGTCGACAAAATCGGTTTCGCAAAGTTATATAGAAATTTGAGACACAGGTGACCGCATGTGTATGACATGAGTCGTTGATATCTATTAGAATTATACGTGATCGTGTTATTGCCACCATCGCTACGAAAGTATTTCACTAATTCGGTTGGAGGTTGTAAGCGACCGATGCTATCGAAATACAGAACAAAGGTATCCACTTTTACGTAAGCCGTCCAATGCGTGCCAGGTCCTACATCATCGTCCAAGTTAGTGACACCACATTCTCGTTTACGAATCTTGATAGGCAGGGCATCCCGCATAAATATTCCCCTAAAGTGTGGAATTTCTAGGCGTTTAACGTAGTCTGTAATATCGATGTTGGTTAACGCGCGGCGCGGCAGCTTCAACGGTAGTTTTTTGACTGATACGGTCGTAGATATAACCCTTTTCCGCGAGCAATGAATTCCATAGCTTTGTTATGTCGCTCCTTTTCCTGGAGATTCTTTTTAGCAGCCTTTGACTCTCCCACTGCTTTAGCGACTGCTGCAGCACCACCTCCGAGGGGTTCCAATGCTCCTAATGCAGCAAGTATGGGTACAAGCGGAAATATGCCTCCTCTCTTCGGAAGAGGTAGTACTCTTGACCGCTTCCGCCTCCTCCTTGTTTTTAAAGGTCCTCCTGAATGCGAGCGGACTGTGATACCGACCCGTCTGGAATGCGTTCGCCGTGTACGCTTCCGTTTCACACCCATTCCGACTTTCGTCTTTCCTTTCATAATTCCAGTAACAGCAAGGGCTGCAGCTCTTTCCCCAAGAGTAGAGTCTTTTGCTTTAACACGTTCCCAAGCTTTCTCTGCTAGAACTTTATCTGCCGCGTGACGTGTCAAAAGATCGCTAGATTGTGAGTATGCGATGTCGTGTTGCTTGCAGGCCTCGTCCAGAGGATTCCTTCCTCGATCGCCTCGAGAAAGAGTTTTCTAAGTCGGGTACCAGGTCCGCAAAACTTGTACCCTGGTATGTGTAGTTCAAAGGGTAATTTGTCAATAAGGGTATTCAGGAAACCGCGACCTTTCCGCTTTGCGGTTCGGTGATGACTGGTTTGTTTGCGCTTAGTAGCTTTCATCTTAAAGACTTACACACGACTGATGTTCTTCAAACGGAATTAACAAATATAACGAGAACGCACGGCGGGTAGAGCGCAGTTTCCTTCCGAGCGAAAACGATGGAAAACGTCAAAATTGTGAAGCAAGGGTGTTCTTTGCCGGTAGTAAATCACACAATAAATTCCATATCCGAGACTTACAGAAAGCACAGCGTTTTACTGGGTAAAGGATGTAAACGATGTGTGGTCATAGGTCGATCCGGATCTGGAAAAACCAATCTCATAATCAGTTTACTAGTGCATCGAAATGGGTTGCGATTCGCAAACCTTTATATATATTCGAAAACACTCGATCAACCCAAATATAATTATCTGAGAGCAGCCTTTCAACCATTGCGATGCGATCAAACCCCAGGAAGCAAAAGAACATTCCGTGATAGTTTTTGACGACGTAGCTTGCGAGACGCAAAGCATAATTCGAGATTATTTTTGTTTCGGACGTCACCGAAACATAGATTGTTTTTATCTATGTCAGACGTATTCATCTATTCCTAAGCAGCTCATAAGAGATAATGCAAATCTCGTCATCATATTCTAACAAGACAACACCAATCTGAAGCACATTTACGACGATCATGTCAACATGGACATGTCATTCGACAAGTTTAAAGCATTGTGCTCTTATTGTTGGAATGAGGATCACGGATTTTTAGTGATCGATAAAGAAAGCGAAACCAACGCGGGACGATATAGAAAAGGTTTCGACAATTACTTTAATATATAGACAGCAGCCAAAGAAGGGAAGGTAGTAGTTTACCAACAACTGAAGGAGTTGCAACATGGATAAGCGTTTAGCCAGGGAACTTATCAAAACCCGACAATCCGTTAGACGTAAATACGCAGCTTTAAAAGCAGACATCGCCCAATCCCAGTCGATTTTAGCTGAGCAATTTAAACCTCTTTCCAAACCGCTCACCGAATTGCTGACAACTATAAAGCAAGAAGGTGTGCCAGTGGGCGAACCAAAAGCGGATTATTTGCCAATAATAATTAAACGTAGAGTATCCACTCCCTCTACCTTGCCCCGTCCGCGAGCGATAACCACTCCAGGCCAAGTTTCTGCGACAAACCTTCCGGGATCGTCACACACTTCCATACCGGGGCTATCATACACCTCTACACCGGGGCTATCACGCACCTCCACACCTCGATTTTTGCAGGCGCATGTGTTATCCGAGAGTGAACCAGTAGAGGAATACGATTAGCAGTTGCAAACGGAGGTTGCTGAGGCGGCAGCAGAAGAAGGTGCTGTACAAGCGGCCAGAGAAACCATCCAACAAATGCTGGCACCGGAAGTTCTTGGTCAATATGTAGAACAATTTCAAGGGTTAGCTCGCACATACGTGGAAGGAATGATACGAGATACTGAGGACAAGTACGATTTGCACTGCGGAGTCCGATTCGACATAGAGGGAGATAAGTTTGCTATAGGAAATAAAGAAATCAAATTCGAGGGTGAAAATATCGTTATTACAGACAACGGCAACAGAATAGTCTACAAAGGCACTCCAGGATTGTACGAATTGATGTTTAAAAAGAAACCAAATATATACAAAAACGCAGATGTAGAGCAATATCTAGATTTAGTGGATCGTTCCTCCGCAAATCGTGTAAACTACGACCCCACACAAAGAGTTAGTGGTAACGCAGGGTCTAAATACATGAAAATAGTACGACCTCTAACTGCCTCCTCAACCATAAGAGCTCCCGGCAGACCAGCGACAAAGGTACCACGGCGTGGCAAGGGATTACTAACAGTGACGGACAAAAAAGTGGAATATGTTCCTTGGAAGGATCCCAACTCATTAGTGAATCGGTTGCGTATATTAATAGCTTCTCAGGCAGCTGGACACACGGGTCATTCCAATGAGATAGTTTGCATCACCGAAGCCCTGCGAGACGCGAAAATAATCTACTAAGGGGTACAAAAGTGGAGTGCCAATAGCGGTAAGGTCAGAAAGCATCAGTCGACGATAGAGTAATGCCCATCGACAAATTTGGACGGCACTACCATAGCACGCGCCACGCAGCGCATCCCAGACATGTCTTTATGAAAGTGAAAAATGTAAATCAACTCCATATAGAAGTACCACTGCTGCTAGTGGGGCGTGGGTACGATGAAATCGGATATTCCAAAATTTTCGGACAGAACGAGTACATTTTTCCGTTAACAACCGGCGAGATCATAAGTGTTCAAGTCAGCGGACATTTGGTAGTATCACACCTCAACGGCATCCCACAGGACACGCTTGTCGGTAAGACATTGCGGCGAGGAGATAAACTGCAATTCGAATCCATAAACAATAAGTTATACGTGCAACTGCTGCTTAAATGTCCCGTAGGAGTGTAGAAAGCAACAGTTGACAATGAACCTTAAAGAAGCCATAGTTAGCGAACTCCACAAACCAGCACGAAAAAATTTCAAGAGAAGGCGCGTTATCCTAAAAGGCTTGAACGATTTATATCAAGCGGATTTGGTAGGAATTATTCCTTATGCAAAAGTCAATAAGGGCTTTCGTTACATTCTGGTAGTGATTAATGCTTTCTCAAAGTATGTGTGGGCCTATCCCGTAAAACGTAAAACAGGAAAGGACGTAACAGCTGCCATGGGTAAGGTGTTGAGGAATGTAAAGGTGTCACCGCAAAACTTGCAAACGGATTTGGGGAAAGAGTTTTACAACACCGCTTTTCAACTATTAATGCGGCAGCACAATATCAATCACTACAGCACGTATTCTAGTATGAAGAGCAGCATAGTGGAGAGATGCAACCGCACACTGAAGAACATGTTGTGGAAGCAGTTCAGCCTGCAAGGGTCCTACAAATGGTTGGATATCCTACCCAAGATCGTAGCAAAGTATAACACAACCAAGCATCGCACAAGAGGAATGAAACCTGCCCAAGTGAACTTAAAGAATGCAAAACTTTTGTTAAACACGGCGTACAGTTACACAAAGATCGTGGACCCGAAACCTCAAAAGTTTCGTACAGGGGACTTGGTACGCATTAGCAAGTATCGTTCGGCATTTAGCAAGGGGTACACGCCAAGCTGGAGCAACGAAATATTTACAATATCTACAGTTCGACTTACAAACCCTACAACCTATCGACTCACGGACCAAGAAGGTCACGAAATTAAAGGAGGATTCTACGAGCATGAACTGCAAAAAACAAAACATTCAGACGTATATCTAGTTGAAAGGGTCCTGAAGAAGAAAGGAAACTTATTGTATGTAAAGTGGTTGGGATTCGACAAGCGACACAATTCTTGGATACCTAAAACAAATCTCGTGTAACTTAAAGAAATGATGTAGTACTCTCAAAAAATAAAACTTTTTTTTTTGTAGTAAATATCTTTTTTTTAATTAATGACTGGTACAACTATGTGAGTTTTTCTTCAGATATGCATTACTAATTCTGAACAACATTACAGATTTCAATGTGAGTTCTTCTGTAGATATGCATTACTACTTCTAAACAACATTACACATTTCATTTAAATTGGAACTAGATGAGAATGTTATATGACAACTACTTACAAACATAGTATGATACAATAACATAATAACAAATTGTACAAAAATGAAATTATGTATACTTAACATGTTACGATGCAATTACAGAGTAACTAATTATACATACAAAGGAAATCAAATTATGTCTAAATATCTACGAAAAGAAAACCTCTGTAAACGTACCAATCTCGTGAGACTCTTTGCAAGAAATAAACTGTCATTACCATGTAAACGACAAAAAAAATGTACTGTTATTGATCCGCGCGTAGTATTACTGATCGTCTTGCAATAATTTCAGTAATCTGTCCAACGGTCTAGCACCTGTCATGCCTATATCTACATGACCCCATGCTAGAGTGTTATTCGACTGATGAATAAGATAGCGCTTATCATCCCGATATGATAGCGCAATTTTATTCTTCAGTTCAGTGTACACTGTGTGCTTGTGAGAGCGAAAAACATACATTTGGCAAAAAACCTGACCACGCACAATGTCAACAACGTCGCGATAGGTTGCCATAGTGAGATATTTATTGGCAGCAGCCTTTTGCACACCTTTTGCTTTCTTTACTTCTTTCCCTCCCACAAACACGCAGTAGGACTTAGCACCGGCTCCAAAAAATTGTTCTACCGGAACAACTGCGTACTCGTCTTTCATTTTACCGACGACCGATACGGTTTGAGGTATACCGTGTCGACCGTCTTTATAATTTGAAGTGCCAAAACGATCTAAATTAGTTTTTATGTCCTCATAGAAATTGTCAGTCCGTACGTGAATTACTAGCGAGTCAGTATCTGTATAGAGTAGGGAGACATTATTGCCATAGTTTTATTTCAAAAAAATATAAAAAAGTCATACATTACGATTTTAGATAAGTCCAGAATAGTGAAACCTGCATAGATCGGTTTATTATACAAAACAACTGTTTTATTAAGTTCCACAGAAATCAAATTTTCAGAAAAAATTACCGAATCCTTAAAATTTGCTTTGGCAATTAGAGCTGCAGCACCTAGTTTCTTGCCGACATTGTCCCACGTGCTCGCCAACCTGATGTCCGATCGCTTGTCGACATTTTCCATCGTCTTTCCAAAAACGCTATTGTTTTTAGCCTTAAAAAAATCTTTCTCAAATTCATTTCGTGCTCGGTTACGCAACGTGGTATTCATATCAATATATGAGATCAACCAGGGCGATTGAATAAATTTAAGAATTCTGTGAATTTTTGTAAGAACTAAACCAGCATCTAAACATTGTTTTAAATTTCGATAATGAAGCACATACTTGGTCTTATGGTACAAATTTGGAATCAATTTTGGACATTTATATTTTCCACCCGGGGGAATAATAAGTTCCGGACAAAAGGGTAGATCATTGTGGTCGTCGTGCAAGTGTTCAGGATACTGCAGATCAACCTCCAAAATAAAATCCGTATCCGCCTCATCGTCAATTTCAAACACACCAAAATTTTCTACTTCCTCCGCCGCGAGCCATTCAAAATTTCGGTGCGGCAAATACTGACGCATCGCAAAACCGTATAAGTTTGTAGCGTCTAAATACATAATGAATGATGTAGGCTCGGAGGAATTATAATTTGGAACTAAACAATTGTTGACAATAGCCTTCCTACCAATACATGTGCTTATACCACCCCTAATTGACTTTTGAGAAAATGTATCATGTCCATGTCAGTTAATAATTCTAATTTGACACCCGTAGATCGTAACATAGCGTCCCAACTAAGACCTGGATCCGTATAATATTGGGCAGGGTCCAACTTATATGCTTCCAAACATAACTTCCTAAAATTTTCAAACACGTCTGCCAAAATCAACACGTCAGCTTTTAAATAAATGTCCGAGTAGTCACCCAAAGTTTGACAGTCGAAGGTGTTCCACACAGACACAGCACGATCGTAATCAGTTTGAGAAACGTGTTCTTCATGTAGAGAGTCGAAAAACTGAACCTTCGAAGGCAACTTCGCAAGGTTCAATTTTTCGAAGGAGTCCACAAAGGAATATGGAAACACGCCTTTCTGTCTCATTAATTGAAATTTTGCATCGTCCCCAAACAACCTTTTAATTTCATAAAACTGATCGTCAGCCAAATAATCAGCTAAGGTACTCAAAGATCGATTCATAAAACGGTAACTGTCTAGAAATCTAATTTGTAAATAAACTTCTGCATTTTGTAACCAAAATCGATTTCATCTACTAGCAGATGCTTGCCAAAGGATATATATTTTTCTTTCGTTTGAGGTATCACATCGATCTGTTCGCCATCGACGGCGAATTGTTTGACGAACAAATGAGAATAATAATTTAGGTTGTGGAAAAAGACAGGCACAAAATTGGGAACTTTAAAATTTAGATTACAGATAGAATGTGCAGCACCCCGATACGCTCCAGTCAGGTGACAATGGTCTCGCACCCTAATCTGATCGGTCACAAAGGGTCGATCACATATATGGCAAGACGTAGCAGCCTCGTAATTTTGAAGTTCCGCAGTAGTCATCGTCGCCAAAGGAACCACGTTTTTAAAAAATTGTCATACAAATAACGAACGTCTGCATCCAACCGCTCCATAAAAACAGTTGAAGCATCTTCACCGCGGTACGTTTGAAATTTAGAAAGACTGTCGTCGTACGAACACTTTATAAAATATGCAAACGAGTAAGGCACATGCTCGCACGTCTTAACTGTAAACGAACTCTCGAGGTCTGGTTGCGTATCAGGCTCCTGTACAGGTTTTAAAATCGTCTCAAAGTCTGACTGACAACGAACGGTAATTTTAATTGTTTATGGTAATTTTCAAATTTCAAAATATTTTGTGGGATTGTTTCACCAAGTTTGTCCACGATCAACTCATCGGTTGGAATTTTGGTATACACCTGATTACAATCGAACTTCATATGTTGTCGCAAGTGCTGTTCAGTACGGAAGTAATGCAAGCATCCGTCACAAAAATGTTTTGCCCCCTTTCTAGCAGTTATTTGCTGCGAAAGGAGGGGAGAAAATTTTTTAATCCACCAGTAATGACTGTCACCCTCGTCATTAGTTAACAGAAGCAAGTTAACGTGTCTCAACCGTTTCATGACAGAGTAATGCAAAGGTCCCACAACTTCCCAAATCATTTTCGATTTTCAAAACGCGACTCTAACCCATACACGTTAACCGAAAGTTGAGGATTAAGTTGTTCGAATTTCGGAATATCGCGCAATTTCAATGGAAATTCCAACCCATCTAACGCCAAAACAGTTCTACAATCGGGAGAAGAACTCGTACGATGGGGAGGTCCGCTAGGTTCAACAATACCAGCTAAAATCGCCCACCCGAAACAGTACTCATCCTTGTTTTGAACGTTGACAATAGCTTTCTTTCGCTCAATAAATAATGGCAGTGGTAGGTACGAGGAAGCTCTGAGGGGGTTGTATTTGTTGACGGCGACGACCAACGATAGCAACTGCTTAAGAGCCCAGCCTGCAACAATTCAAGTGTTCTTAATATACAGCGATCTTCGAGGTCACATCAACTTACCAGATTCTCGTTCCTGAAATTCAGACACCTTCTCATCCAAGATGCCGCAAAAATTATCATACAATACATCGAGGTCGGTACCCAAAGTTACAATTTCATTGCGCGTGTTAAATGACTTGATTTCTTCCAATCCTTTACTTTCTAAAACGAAGTATCCAAATAATTCCAAATTCACCTTTAAGCTCTTTAAATTTTTAAGCTGCCTTCGCAATAACGTCACACTTTTTCTTTAATTTCTAACAGAAACTCGTCGACCATTATATGATAATTTATGGTTGTAACTCTGTACGTGGCAATCCGGGACCTAAAGGCTGACTGCAGGGGTGCCACTCCATCATCCAGGCCTGGCCTCCCGGTTCGCAACGCATGACGATTACTTCGCATGTGCCCAACGAAGCCACGCACGGGAACATTCTCGTCGCATACGGAGCAATAGCGGGAGTCTGTAACAACAATCGTAACTACACCGCCCACTCACACACACTCATACGTACTAGATCTTTACCAGGGCGAGAGCTCACAAACACGTTCCTTGACGTAGACGGTCCAGTTGACGTACATGGTCCAGTTGACGCACATGGTCCAGTTGACGTACATGGTCCTGCAGCATTCGCTACGAACATGTCAATCACTCCGGTTTTATAATTACCAATTGATATATACCTGAGGGGGGATTAAATCGAGCTTTCTTCGTAGCACTATCTCTCACCTCTGGAGCGCGAAGATTCGATACCCTCCTCGCAGGAGCATCCATAGGAGTATCTGCAACTGACCGACATGGTTGACTATATATATCAGAGACGGAGAACAACAAACTCACCACTAGGCGAATAGGGAACGTTGCTTGGACAACTCTGGCGCCGATGCCGCAGCAAGGCATCCCGACGCGTAAATTTGCTAGAACATTGCTCGCACACGTGCATTATTACTGTAGCAGTAGGGCAATCCACATTGGTAATATGTACCGATAATGCTATTAGCACGCGGGCAATGCTTCTCGGTATATACGCGCCAGACGACACGATAGGGGCGTTTGGATTACGTCGGCCAGGAGGGGAAGTAGACAGGTTATAAGTGAGGGAGGGGGTGTGGATAGAAGAGGCAAGAAACAATAACAATAGCCTGACCTAGTCATCTAACATCCTTAATATGTTGGAAATAATGCGAACAAGTGTTTCAATTTGACGTATTTTCAACTTTCGAGCAGTCACGGTGCGGATTAGGCAGTGATTGCCGACTTGGCGGCTCCTCACCCGCAACTGCTGTCACTGATATCGCGCCAGCCTATCTAGCCTTGACAGAGCCGCCTCGTGCTGTTCTAATTCCTGGAGGCGGATGTCCACGGCGGCACGCAACAACCTGTTATGCCTTTCGGCACGAGTCTCCACAACACATTCTGCAGCTACCGCGGGGGTATCTACAGCTTGCGGAGGAGCCTCCACAGGTCTAGGCTGATTGCATCTTGCTATTGCCTCATCTATCTCACGCAAATTCTCATCCGTGAAGTCTACCCACTCCGGCTTAACATCGATGGGTGCGGAGTCAGTATGACCAGACATCACAACATCTACAGCAATGGGTATATCGTTAGGTGTAAATGGTGTAGATGTAGTTGTTGGAGAACCAACAACTACATCTAAACCATCTACACCCCATAACTGTCTCGTGATGTCGGCGAGATCTGGTAGCGTACCGTCCCCCACGGGAGCTTCCAATTCAAATTCTGCCAACATGCAATCTACATTAGCAGGACCATTTTTAATTAGTTTGCTCACTTCGAACGAAATTTGCGATGGCGCAGTAGAATCTCCATTCGGCAATGGAAAAACATACTCCACCAATTTGGAAGAGGACGCCGATGGGCCATTCCCGGTAGCAGCCACCGGTGCTTGAAAGGCAGGCGACTCGTTGCTTGCACAAGAGCTGTGTGCCCCACATGCCTCGACAGCATCGTCGTGGTAATGTTTATTTAAAAACATATCGCGCAAGTTGTAAGTGTTCCTGTTAGACGGTTGCACATTGCTAGAAGTAAGCAGCGCCCTCAACAGTGAATGGTCCTGACGCTTAGGAAGCTTAGCAGGGGTGCCACTAATGGAATCACTTTTGCGGTGTGCAGGTGCGCTTGCATTGTTAGCTGCCATGGTACTCTTACGTTTAGCGTCAGGGCGGGCAATTACAATATCGTGCACTACTTGAATTGGAGTTTTTGAACTACTCACCGTGGAGGAGCAAGTACACAATCGCATGTTCTTAGCATCCTTCTTTGCTATCATGGGATACAAAGGAGCACTAAGGTCATCACTCAGTACAAACAATAGACCACTGCATCTAACACACCGACTGTAAGAGGCACTCATTGCTAATGTTTAATTATTGAATGTGCATTTCCACCTATATATAGGAATAACCTGTAGCGAACTCGAAGCTTTAAACTGTTGAATGCGGTTGTGGTCAGTGTGCTCGGGAAATCATGGAATGCGGATCTACTCATAGAGGAATGAACTTTAATGAACTAGAATGTTGAATGCGGGTTCCAACCTATATAGGAATGAACTGCAGCGAACTCGAAGGTTTAAACTGTGGAATGCGGTTGTGGTCAGTGTGGTTTTAGCCGTGCTCGGGCAATCGCGGATCTACTCATAGAGGAATGAACTTTAATGAACTAGAATGTTGAATGCGGGTTCCGACCTATATAGGAATGAACTGCAGGGAACTCGAAGCTTTAAACTGTGGAATGCGGTTGTGGTCAGTGTGGTTTTAGCCGTCCTCGGGCAATCATGTTACTCGAACAATCGGAAGTGTTGTTTCATTATGTTCCTGATAATGGAATTTACTGTGCTGGTGACGACAGGACTACCGACTTAACATTTTTGTTCCCTTCCCCTTCTCACTTTCTAAATCAATTACTGGCTCATTTTTTTGACGACAATCCCGGATATATTTTTTTATAATAGTTCAATGCTTTATACCAGCGCTCCTGCAGAAATACTATCGTGGTTGCATTTTCCTGAACTAGAAGACCTTCACTCTAAAGCAATTAGTAGCCGGCATTCACCCTAATTCGAACCCTGCATTCATGGTGCATATGAACTCGAATGAACGCACTTGAACTCGAGTCTGTGGAATGCGGTTGTGGTCAGTGTGGTTTTCTGACGTGCTCAGAATATTATGTTACTCGAACCCTGCATTCATGGTGCATATAAATGAACTTTGAATAACCGCACTTGAAGTCGAGTATACATAGAACTGGACGACCTTCACCGTAACGTTATGTGTTTCCGGCAACTCTGTTTTTCAACGCTGTGCAACACTTGTCTCACAAACATCGAGTAGTTAAGATGTTCTTCATAAATTTTATATCATTGACAATTGTGTACGCTCCCGAAAAGGCACGTGCAGAATTATCTGCCGGTTGGATGCGGTACTGGTTGAGCCGGTTCGCTTGGACACTGGCTCCAGAAGAACCGCTAGTATTGCTTCTGCGATCTTTGACCCCCTCGTCCTCTACGTTGTTCTTCAACTACACCGCTGGACATCTGTCAGCGCAGAACTGGGAGGCTTCCGTCGTCGTCCCCCAATTGGAGGACATCGTGAACAGGGTGTTGGCTGGAGAGGCTGCAGCTTTAGCTGAGCTCGACGATGCTGAGGTATCATTGAGTTGGGATTCCTCAGACTTCGACGCCAGCTCACCTGCACCCTCAGTCTTTTCCGACGTATCTACCGAAGCCTACGATGTTGACGGTGGTAGTTTTAGTGACAGTGGACAAATACACACCTTAATTAGTGAAGAGTAACGTAAGTTATATAATATTAGTGTACTTTAGTTAATCTTGTAAATAGAACTTAGTTACTTTTGTACATAGAAAAAATAAATATTAGTTTCCTCCATATATTTTTTTTTCCTAAAGTGTTTGTGTACACGTTCTCGAAACGTCACCTGTAGATAGTAGTAGTGGAGGTCCATGCCGACACAAACAAATTTTTTAGAGGTTTTTTTGAGACAAGGGTAAGTCAAGGCAAGTGTTAGTGATCTCGAAACAGTGCTAGTGTACACGTTCTCGAAACGACACCTGTGAATAGCAGTGGTGGAGGTCCATGCCGACACTAAAAAATTCTTTGAAGATTTTTTTTGAGACCTGTAGCACGTCACGATCGTCGCACATGTTTTGACGCGGGAGCTTATCGTGGCATATCGAAGCGTATAGCGCTTTATACCGTATGACGTATTTTAGGAAAGGCAGAACAAAGCATTGGATAAAGGGCTCGCGCAGTTTTTCCTGCTCATGAGTGGCCCTTTGTTCTACTGCCCTTTGTACGTTCTTCCCCTTAAGAGTAACGTGGCCCCAAGACTGTATATTAAGTTAAGTTAGTTTATTTGGGTGAAAGTGTGTGGACTCGACTCGACCAGAGCTCGCCTAAAACACGTGTAAATCCAACTACACAACAGGTAGGCTGTCTATTAAGAAGAAAGGGTATTCACAGTTAGATTAACTAAAGCTAAATAAATAATCCAATATTTTTAATCAGCTTTATTTGAATGCTTCTTAATATCGCAAACTAAGAGAATATACAGCCTGAAAAGGCACTTACACGATTAAATAATATGAATGCTACTAAATTTATTGTTTAAATATTCAGTTCTAGTAGCAAACTTTATTATTGACATATGCAGATACTAAAATTGCATTTTAATTCTGAGTGTTTATTTTTACGACAGGTTCTTGTGAATGATGAAAAATATATTAGGCACCTTTTTGCATAAAATGTTGAATATAATTTCATATAAACGTATTTTGCAGTAACAAACTCCCTGGAAAATATTCCCATATTGATTATAATAATTTTATACACTTTACATCTTTGATCACAACAGTTAGGAAACTTTCCTCAAATGGGCTCGCATTTGCAGTTTAAGCAAGCTAGTTAAGATAGCTATACATGTAGAAGCTCAAATTCGCTGCAGCTGCTTGTATAATTACAAAATGGTGCAAGAAAGCAATAAAGGTTCTTTAATATTCACCCATAACATGGCAACTGAAAATCTGTTAAAGAGGTAAGATTAGGGTGTGAGTCTATGCAAGACTTTATTATTTCGTTTGGTAAGTTATTCCCTCGAACCTTAACAAACGCAAGAGACGGTAAATGATCGAAGAAATCCTCGGACATGATTTCAATTCCACAATTCGCTATGCCTAAGAAGGTCAGATTCGTTAAATTGTGAGAGGCCAATCTTTGGATGCGTTTTAAAGGGTTCGAACTTAGCATAAGGCACCGAAGTTCTTCTAGTCCATCGAACTGTTCATCACTAATCATGTCTAAAATATTGTAGCTCAGGTTTAGCAATTTTAGCTTTTTTAGATCGCTAAAAGTTGAAGGGTCCAGTATTTTGATGCGGTTGTCGTTTAATAGTAGACTGAGAAGAGAAGGGACATCCTTGAAGGTGTTCGAAGTTATTTCTGAAATATTGTTATTTGCAAGAACTAACGTTGTTACCTTCTGCAAACCGCAAAAACAACCGTCCTCTAATAATTTAATTCGGTTCTGGGATAAATCTAAGACGCTGAGCTGTGTCAAATTGTCAAAGCTTCCTGGTGCAATGCTGCGTATGTCATTTCCTCCTAAATCAAGAACCACCAAAGAAGGAAGATCTCTAAAAGTCCCTTCTTCTAACTGCCGAATCTTATTTGCTTTTAGACTAAGCAGTACCATACTATCTAGACCTTTGAAATCACCGCTTTGTAAAGTGCTTAAATTATTTTCATTCAAAGAAAGTTGTTGAAGATTTACTAATTGACTCAAGTTTGGCAGTTTTTCAAATAAGTTGCAATCTAGATCCAACAGTTTAAGCGATACCGTTTCTTGAAATGTCTCTTCTTCCCATACCGTTATACTATTATCGTGTAAGTATAATTCGGTTAGAGAAGTGAGCTCGCTAAAAGCCTTGCCGTGTAATTTGCTTATGCCATTGTTACCTAGTCGCAATTCCACAAGTTGTCTTAGTTCTTTGAAGTGGGATTCGTCAATAAATTCTATTTGATTACATCCCAAATCAATTTTCTCCACGTTGATGACATTGTTAAATAGCTCCGTGGGTAAATTAGAAATTATGTTTGAATTCAATTTTATATTTTTGACATTAATCAGCTCATGAAAAGTATTCGGATTTATTTCTCTTATTTTATTTTCCTCCAGATGAAGATCCTCTAACGCAGTCAGCCCTTCAAAGACATTACCACTTAAACAGGAAATTTTGTTTTCGGTCAATACAAGACGCTTGAGGTTGCTCAAGTAGCTAAAAGTGCCATCTTCAAGGATCTCTATCTTGTTGCTTTCCAGGTTCAAAACTTCAAGCAAGGGGAGGTTTTCGAAGAGGCCAGCATTCAATTCTGTAATGCTGTTATATTGCAAGTTCAACTCCCTTAAAGCGTTTGGTGCCGGGAAAGCTTTTCCTGGAAATTCTTTTAAGTTGGAGAAGGTGATAGTTAAGTTTGTCAGATTTTCCAACTCGGAAGAAAGTTCTGCTGATAGATAGTTTAAGTCGCTGATTGTAATTTTTAAGTTGCTTAATTCTTCCAAAGCTGTGCCGCAAGTAGATAAGTATTCGTGGAGGCCTTTTTTCAGCTCCTCTGTAGACTGAATGTGCTTACAGATGACGTTTCCTCCTTCGCCTTCCCAAATTTGTGACTAAAACAATAATATATGTTAGAAAGATGCAAACACATTTTAAAAAGGGAAAACGGAAACATAATGGACGATAAAGTAAGACGCGAAAAAGTAGTTAAAGCATAGTTAATATATCCAATGAAAAGAACAGAGGTATCCTTTTTGAAAACATTTTTTAAAGGAAACCACAAAGAAGTTATCCAAAAAATTGCAAATATATAGACAAAAGTGATAATTGAAATGATTTCTAGGAAAAAATGAGCGTTATTTCTCTATTTTGATGTTTATAAAGATCCCTTGAACATCCATAACATTTATAAAGGCAAATTAATTAATAAGCGCCAGGAAAAAAAAACTATTTTCGCCGATTTGATTGGATATAATGATAATGCTAAGGTCTCAATTTGTATCGGCTCCACCTTGCATTTTTTCGTACTGACGTAGCAAGAACTATCAGTTTATTTGGTTACCAAGAGGTAACTTATTAGTCAGGGGATCTCTTTGTTTGTTGAGGAATCATTTGGCTCATTACAGAGAAAAAATATATAAGTATGTAAATGTCTAGTGGTTTGTTTCAATCGGCAAGTAAAAAAAATACATTCACCCTTTAAAGCTTAAAAACAAATAAGATTCTACAATCAGAATAGAAAAAGTACATAAATTATGTCAAATGAAGAATTTATAACGAATAGAAGAAATCACCTTGTTATTTAATAATCACCTTGTTAGATTTAAGCCAAACAGTATTTCTTACACTGTAATAATTAGGTTATAGTAATTTATCTTCATCCGTGTTGTTATAGCCTCTTAACCAAATTAATTTTAGTATCGTTAAGAGCTTCATTACCGCACTCAGTGCGGTAATGGATATTACCGCACTCAGTGCGGTAATGGTTAGTATTACCGCACTCAGTGCGGTAATA
Organism: Agriotes lineatus; assembly: GCA_940337035.1. Lineage (NCBI taxonomy): Eukaryota > Metazoa > Arthropoda > Insecta > Coleoptera > Elateridae > Agriotes > Agriotes lineatus. Next base: position 23,372 of record CALNHX010005581.1, on the reverse strand, counting down.
CATATTACCGCACTCTTTTTATACATTGAACCAGAGTTTATTGATAAAGATAAAATATTGAACAATGCACGTTTGCTTATGGCACACAACGAAACTCGTTTGATTGCCGCAAAACTCGGCTCACCGCCTCGTTTTGGCAATCAAACTCGTTTCGTTAAGATGCTCATAATCAAACTTGTATCGTTAATATCTATTACGATGCAAGTAATGTTATCAAGCTTTTTACATTACGAGAGAATAGTTTGAATGAACGAGCGACGTTAGGAGCGAGTTCTTTAAAATTCTCGAGTAATGCAGAAAGCAGACAAGCACACAAAGAACAAAGGAAGGTAACAAAAGCAAAGGTCATAGAGATGAAACAAAAAACATGGGAAGATTTTGGAAACAAGATGGAAGACAACAGCCAAGGAAATGCAAAACTATTGTACCGTGCACAGAAGAATTTAAGAAAAGATAAAGGGGGGGAATTAAATGTATACAGGACAAAGAGGGTAACATAATATCTGATTGTAAAGAAACTATTGAGAGATGGCGTGAATATTTCTCTGAAATATTGGGAGGTGGTACAGAGACAGTGAACTTAACTAAGAACAATACTAATGGTATGGCTACACGTGAAGAAATAGCACTAGTGGAAGTATATGAAGCTGTGAAAAGACTAACAAACGGGAAGGCGGCAGGACATGATAACATAAAAGCAGAAATGATTAAATACATGGGTGAAGAAAGGTTGGCATGCCTGCACAAGTTACTCGATCTGGCATGGAAAACCGGACCCTAGCAGCACAACCTGATTGGAGCCATATTGGCTGCCAACATTGGCAAAAAATTGAAGTGAAACGTTTTTATATATGGTATTTATATTGAACTCCCATATGTATTCTACATTGGCGATCAATATTTATCCTACATTGGTGACAAATATTTATTCGACATTGGCCACCAATAATTATCCTATATAGATCACAATTATAGTATGAGATTTACCCCGAGACTGGACAATAGCTATAATACTTCCATATTTAAGAAGGGAGACGCTAAAAACTGTACAAACTACAGCTGAATTTCTATACTTAGCGTTGCCTGTAAGGTATACGAAATAATTCTAGAGAAAAGATTAAGACAAGTGATAGAAACAACGATCGATGATAACCAATGCGGTTTTAGGCCAGAAAGAGGAACCGTGGATCTTATATTTAGATTAAGACAACTAGTAGAAAAAACACTATCCCACAACAACAAATTGTATCTATGCATTATTGATCTGATTAAAGCCTTCGATAGTGCACCCCGGGAAAAAAATTGAGAAGTATTAGAAGAACGAGGAGTTGATAAACACTGGTGAGAGCTATCCAAAGTATATATCTCGTTACAAGAAATATAATTAGAACAAATAACCTAAGTTCCCCTGAATTCGTTACTACTATGGGAGTCCGTCAGGGACGAGTACCTACCTACTAAGTCCTCTCCTGTTCATTGTCCTAATGGACAATATATACAAAGCTTGTAACCAAAAATTAAAACCCGCAAGATTAGGAGTCCATCAATTACAGGAAGTTTACGTGTCCGAGTTGATGTATGCGGATGATTTAGTAATATTTGCGAACACTGAAACAGATTTACAAAAGTATGTGCTAATATGGAATCAAGAACTAAGGAAATATAAAATGGGTATTAATATTGAAAAATCGGAAACCATGGTAATAAGTAAAGACGAGGAACAACTGGAAGTAATATTAAATAATATGAAATTGAAGCAAGTTGACAACTTTAAATATTTGGGTTCAGTATTAAATGCCAGGGGAAGTATAGAAACGGAAATTAGCAGTCGAGTATCAAATGCCACTAAATTATTTTACGCATTGAACAAAGTGTTCATAAGGAAGAAAGAAGTAAGCAGCGCCACAAAGGCCAAAATATTTAAAAGTGTATACATCCCTGTATTAACTTACGGAAGTGAGATGTGGGCCCTGAGTGACAGAGACAAGAGCAGAATACAAGCAAGCGAAATGAGCTATCTTACAGCAGCAGCTGGTGTATCAAGAAAAGACTGTATTAATAATAGGTAACGTAATTCGGGAGTGGTTTAATGTTAAATCAGTGCTTTCGGTAATTGAAACGCGACAACTAACGTGGTTCGGTCACATGGTGCGTATGAGTGAAAACAGAAAAGATAAAGTTATATGGAAGACCGGAATCGATAAAAAAAGAAAAAGAGGCCGGCCAAATAGAACATAGAATAGTGAAATAGCTAAGACTCTACTAGGAAAGGGAACTGATTGGAGGCAAGCCGAGAGGATGGCTGCTGACCGTCCTGTGTGGAGACATCACTGCCGCGACACCTCTACACCATAAGGTAGAAGAGGAACCGATCATGTATGTATGTATAATTAAACATTAATATAATAAGGTTTGTAGAAACGTTATACATATTTTTCTATTTTTGCAACTTGTCAATTTGAAATTTTGAAAAAACTGATCTGTGGATTTTGCTCAAATTGTGTAAGTTTATACAGCTGCGTCAGTACTACTGTAGAAGCATTTACTGCTTGTAGTTCAGAAGTAACTGTCAAGCCATTTTATATTTCTCCGTAATTTAATTAACTACATAAAGTCCATCGCAGAAAACTGCACTGTTTAGCAGCAAGTACGATAATTCGTAAATTTTGTACACCCCTGGCATCGCTGTTTCTAATTTGTAACCCTTTGGACATCCCTGCCAACATTGTTTCATGCAGCTGTTGATTTCATCGCATTCAGTTCCGACTTATTTAAAAATTTACTCAACGAGAGTAAGTGAGAAGGCATCTATCGATCTCTGTCGCTCCGAGACGGTTTATCGTCGTTAGGCGAGATCCCTGGCTTTTGATTGGGTCCTTATGCGGAGTGGCAGACAGCCGTTTCGCGGGTAATCCGTAGGTGTCCGTTCGCGGCCGATTTAATCATTCAGCCCCGGACCGTCGAGTAGGAAGTTCACGTCGCGTGTTGTGCGAGGCGTCTCTGCGCCGGATTTTCTTTCCGTTTGTGCTGATTCAGCCGTGGTTTTTGTGACTTTTCCGATTAAACCTGTGTTTTCCGAGTTGCGAGAAGACGCGGCTTGGTTGCGGGTGTGTGTACTTGGGCTGTGAAATGCGGGAGCTCGTCCACGAGTCGTTGCAGGGCTCAGATTTTATGTAGGCCGTCGTTTGTGAGGTGGGATCTCGTTTTTCTGAAGTTTTAGTTGTAACATGACCAAGGGGGTCGATTCACATTTCGCTCTTCAAGGAGGATTCAGAAGGACGTTTTCGTAGTCTCCCGGTTTTGCCATCTTCGTACCAAGTGTGTAAGCGACACGCCGACGCTACTTTGAATGCCACCGCCAGCGACAGGCCAAGCTCGAATAAGGTAAAAATTTGTGCAGTAAACTAATCCGTTGCATGTCCGTGCGAACTCATTATTCAAGTTTGCGCACGAAGCAGTACTAATGCAGAGTACACTCTGACTAAAATCTAACGTTGTGCTCTAACCTTTTGTGTTGCGGGATCGCTTTGTTTCTGTAAATTAATCATGAATGCAGAGTACACTCTGACTAAAATCTAACATTTTGTGTTGCGAGACCGCTTTGTTTCTGTAAATTAAGTACCAATGCCGAGTACACTCTGACTAAAATCTAATGTTGTGCTATAACATTTTGTGTTGCGGGACCGCTTTGTTTCTGTAAACTAAGTACCAATCCCGAATACACTCTGACCAAAATCTAACGTTGTGTTCTAACATTCTGGGCTACAAGCCAGCTCTGTTTCTGTAAATTAATCATTAATGTTTGTGTTTTGACACTCAGTGCCGCAGAGCGGCTTTATTATCTAAATTAGTCAAATGAGAGTGCGGTCGACGCAGTAGTAGTGCAGAGTACACTCTGGTATCAAATTTAACGTGTGTTCCAAAATTCTGGGCTGTCAGACAGCTCTGTTTCTGTAAATAAATCGTTCATGTTTGTGCTTTGACACTCAGCGCTGCAGAGCATCTTTGCTATGTAATCTAACCCTTTCCGTCGGCACCTGACGTCTAGTTAATGCGACGATACACTCCCGTACACATTTAACGTGGATGTCTGGCAATTTAATGCTTGTTCTTGTAACGTAACACTTCAGTCGGCGTTGGACGCCTAGGTTTGCAGTAGTACACTCATGTACGAAATTTAGCGTTTGTGTGTTACAGTTTAGCGCTGCGAATCAGCACGCTCTGGTGACTCGAACTCAAATACAAATTTCACGCTGGCGCGAGACATTTATTGAGGCCTTAGCCAACTTTTCCTTTTTTTTTTGTTCTAACTGATTTTGGATTAGGTGTTCGGCTCAGCTGTGCGTCTTAGTCCCTAGGTAGAGCGCGTCCCAAGTCGCTATTTCAAATTGTCGAAGTGCCAAATACAGCCGAATTACTGTAAGGTGTTTGTTTGGTCACGTGGAGTGGCCCAATAGATGTATTACTTGTACCGGCTTTCGATTTCACCCTTGTGCTTTGTGTATGTTTGTTTTCAGGGTGACTGCGTCACTGTGTTACGACCATTGTAAGGTGAGGCCCGGAGGTGGCGGATGAGCATTCCAGGTAGGTGTTCGTGTCTGTCGCTGCACCGTGGTTTCCGAAATAGTTATTTGAGTACTTCTCGCCCCGTTAACCTTCAAGGTCCGATTGAACGTGGGTCAACTGACTCGGATCTTGTGGCGCCCATTTCTTTAACAATGCCCTATATATACCCCAACATGCTTGCCCTGTGGTGTACCGTTTTGAACCACGCCCATCTCCCTGAGCGCATTTGAGCCGAGGTCTTTGGCCTGTTTTTGACGATTCTCAGTGTGAGGGTGCCCATTTCCCGGATTTGTTTAGCATTCGATACTCGCCCATTCGTAAGTGTCGTAAGGTTAACTTAATACCGTAACACAACAAAAGTGTCTGCCGTGAATTTTTGCATATTGAAATAACAATTTATTATGAATACCTGACAGTACAAAAATGTCATCTCTGTAGGTATTATATAAGTCAATAACCCTTATCTTTTTATATTTTAACGGTTACGTAATCCGAGTAAGACTACGCAAAGTAACCTTTACAATTAACTGAAGAAAGTTGCCCAGAAAAAGAGGCGATGAAGTCTATAACCCGTTAACGCCCAAATTAATTTTTGTTGGAACATTTTTGTAAAAACTGAATGTTGTTCTTTGGAACCCCCTGAAAGCAATAGCATCGATAAAAATTAAAATGGTACTCTGGTTTTTTCAAAAAGTGCTGTCCTATAAATAGGACGCTGGGGGGATGTGTGCATATTTGTGTTAACAAAAATAAAATTCAAAAATTGAGACAATGGCATATTTCTCAAAAACTAACAAAACAAAAGTAATTATAACTGTCATAGTAAGAATAAAGAGCATTGGCAAGCAAAAATAAAACATTTAAAAAAAATAGAAACTGAAAAAACCAATTTCTTTTTTTTTTGTTGAAGATATTTTGGAAAAAACACTGCACAATGTAACGGTACACATGCTGCAAAATGTCTTAGGCTTGCTAGAGCAATTTGAATATCGACAATGTCGTTGCTTTCAACATTTTCCAGAAAATGACCATTTTCATCGTACCGAACATCATCAGAAGCCGTAGGTTTGAATGTCGAAGAAAAGAAAGCTAAGCGGTAAAAATTTTGGGATTCGGGTTCAAGTTTTAGGTATTTCGCTGTAAGAGCTTTTCTGAAATCCTTTATAAAAATTGATTTTTTGCCATGACTATTTTGGTATAAAAGAAATGCATTTACGACTGTCATATCAATAATGCGGGTCACTAAGCACAAATGCCACTTTTTTCCTCTCGCCCAAATACCATGTTTTCTAAAAGTCAATCATGTTGAGCATAACCCTTATATATAAGTTATAATTATAGATCAACCTTAACTGAGGAACAGCACGTCGTTCTTTTTTTTCTTTGACCCATCGAGGAGCAGACGCTAATGGTTCAGTTATTGTATAGAAGTTTTTTGCCAGTGTCACATATTTAGTGTTGTTCCACTTTACGGGGAATACATTACAATCAAATCTGAATACAAAATTCTCATATACAATGATGGCCAAAATGGTAAAAATATTCCCTGTAACGTCCAGCGTCATATTCATAGGACAGCAAGATTTACAGATTCCTAGACAAAAATTTAATAAATAATAAACTAAATTTGTATTTGTCATGAGAAACTTGATCTTACAGTATGCTAAAAAGACAACAAATATTTAGTTATGTAGTGCCTTTTACACGAAATCACTAAAACAAACTAATGATGCAACGAATAAAAAAATACACAATATAGTCATATCAACAGGCGAGACACAACAACTGATTCTTAAAAACTAAGTAAGGCTCGATAAACCCTTGTGCATCTATTTTTAGCCGGTACATACCCGGAACTAATCAATTATCCTGAAGTGGCTGTAAAAAAATCTTACACACACTGTCCTCTAAATAGGACGCTGTGCGTTAACGCGTAAAACCAAACCGTTTACATATTTCACTTTGCTACCTTAAGGGGAAGAATTTATTGCAACTACTTAGAAAAATATAATTGCTGATCAAACTGTGGATACGCAGTAACTGTAGGTGTAGAAGTAGTAGAGCAGTTAACCAGTTATTACCTTTTTATATAGCTCACTAAAATTGGTTTGGAATTTACCGTAATGGTATGGAAACCTTTTCAATTACATTTTTAATTGTTACAAATAATACATATTTTCAAAAACCAATACCCTTGTAAATTTTTTCTTAATTTAATATTTAATAGGATCACATTTGATGTAGACCATTTGGTAGAGAACATGCAAGTTCAGTTGAATGGTAGTTCTAATTTTAGAATTTGCAATCATGTAGAGCAAATTTTAAAACTAATTATACGTTTTAAACGACAAATTCTAGTTGGACTCCGACAATATATAAGAATTGCCAACCATCCACACAGTGGTAGTACCTAACTCAAACACAATCTCTGTCACCTCATATAATGCAAGGTGCTACCACAACGGAATCCCAGAATCCAGACAACACAGATGCAATTAATTTCTGCTGTAAATTCAAACATTGTTCGTCCTTTGCAAAAGTGTTATCAACACCTCCAATAGAAGACATTGATAAAGATGTCCTATCAGGAGCTAACCAAGGGTTAAACGTTATTATTATTATTATTAGAAGTTACTGTTTAATTTTAACGAATTTCGGAAAGTAAGAACAAGGGAAAGAGAAGCAAAAATACTCCAATCACGGATGAACTACACCAACTAGCTAAGCAGAAAAACTCAGAATTTATTCTAATAGTTAATAAACATAAAGCTCTCGGATATATGAGCAAAGTCGACGATTTATAATTAGAAGAAATGATTAAAAGCAGCAAAAAAATGATGAACGTCCACAGCGCATATTTATACATTTTGTAGCAAGTATTGCTCCACTACAAATACCCTTAGATACACACTTGGACAGGAAAATATTACCAATAGCAGATTGTAGACAACCAAACTATTACAGAACAGAAGTCATATCGGGTGGTGATCAGAAATTTACATCGTACTACTGAGAAAGACGAAATAAAAGAACCTTGCCAATCACGGACATTAATGAAAGAAGTTATTCATATCAACCATAGAGTCAAGCAATTCCCGTTAAATTTATTCTTTGCATACTAAGCTTAAAACGACAATATAGTAGAGAACTGTACTTGCAAGCTCGGCAGATAAACCGTCCAGCCACGAAACATAAAGTATAGCTTTTGCTCCTAATAACATAACATACTCTTATGGATTGTTTGAGGCTTTCGCGGTTACTCGAATTATTCTCCTTAGCATAGAATTTCGGCTTAGACCGCGTAGTATTTGTATATGAACACCCAGCATTATCTGGCTTAATGTGCCTTGCACCTTGTGAAGTCGAGCAAAAACCCGCGCGATGGCCATGCTCTTTGGTGGCTCGTGTTGTTTGAGTATCTTGAGAACGAGGATACTTAGGCAGATTTGGCCGTTTTGCTGTTTGTGCATCCATATTCACTAACGTTTCGCAAGACCTTGTAGCTTGCATCATCAGAGTGAAAGTCGCACTGTGAAAAATTCTATGCTAAGGAGAATAATACTATTATGGATTTCACTGAGTTGCAAAATTCGACAATTATGTGAGCAGCAAACGTTTTTTACTATACTGGGTAATAAGAAACAACCCTCCGGCTATTGATTTTGTTGGATATAATATCAACCGTTAATCTTTCATCTTCTGGCGAACGACGTTAATGAGTTGGATAACCGTCGTCTCCAGTTTTAGTTTCCTTGACAAATGGTGGAACAGGTCTCTTTGAACATTTTCCGTCTTTCATACACGGTAACTGCGGATTAATGTATCCACAGGTAACATGTACCATGTTTGATGCTATAATATCATGTAGAATTGGATCAGTCTTAACATCAGACATTTTGGCATTAATAAAGGAATCAATTTGATTGGGTGTTATCTTTTTTTCTAACCATAATAAGATGTGTACGTGAGGAAGTCCTAATTTTTGCCATTCAACGGAAAACGTATGCCATTTTACAGATCCAAAAATTTTGCTTTTAACTAATAAATTCATCAATTTTGTAAATTTTATTTTAAAAACTCGAGGATCGAGTGTATATTGCGAGGGTGTTGATTGGTCATTAAAGCTTTCGTTATATCTTTTCATTTTGGATTACAGGTGAATGCAAGGAAAAGATTGGGTCTACCATATTGTCTTACATACGTCATTGTATCCTGAGTTCTTTCACATAGCATGTACCTTGTACTTCAAGTAAAAAATGACAGAAGAATAACTATTTGACCTACGTTCCCAACATTTCCATTTTTAGATAAAGCTTTTTTAGGTGTATATAATTATGTACTATACAAGTAGACGATCGAAAATAATCGATCACACTAGATGTAATGCTTGGAACACCACTGGGTGGTGCCCGAGATGCCAAAGATATAACTACACAAAGAACTACTGTAAACTCAATCCTCGCTGTGTGAAATGTCTCAGTAGTCATCTGTACAAGGAGCCCCCCCCCCCCCCAAAAAGACAATGAGCCCTCTAAATGTGTTAACAGTGGCGATAGTCATCCTGCCAAACAGACAATGTAAGCACTATCAAGACAGCCAAAAATGACGCGTAACTCAGCCATCGTAGCAGTCATCACAACAACAAAATTTTGTAGACACCGATTGATTTGCTAGAGCTGTTCGCAATAATATAACAAAATGTCAATCCTCAACACCTCGACTACCAGAATCTACCATAGACAACATTCTTAACGCTCTCCTAAATCTAATCACCCCTTATATGGGGAAAATTAAATCCTTTGCTATAATCACTGTCCTTCCACTATTCCTCAATGGTTTGCACCACCCTTAAGCGAGAAATAAACACAGCCCTGGCTAGCTCAAACCCTCGGCAGAATATGGAGTGAATAAGAACCAGCCAGCGGTTCTCCGGATTACAAAAAAAAACTGGTGCAGTGGTCAAGGGCGTCAGGCTTGCAATAAGCGAGTCCTCGGTTGGAATCTATGGGCAGGCGGAATGTTTCCGCAACCCATTGGATCGGTATCGGGCCCGGCCATCATTCGCTGTTGGGATATGGGATACAATTAACGGCGCTCTTTCCGGAAGACTGTTTCCTTTGGGAGGCCCGCTCCTTAAGACAAATGTAGTTCTTATAATCTCTTGAACAGGTGTAGTATAGTCGTTATAATATTATATTACTAGCTGAAACCCGCGGCATATGCCGCAATTAAAATGTACGACAAATTTAATAACTTTTGTTGCACTAAAGAAAGTTTTAAAAGCACGCTAGAGATTGGCAGTAAGGAAAAGTTCAAAAAAATATATTTTCAAATGGAAAGTCTCTGGAAAGGAAACGCTCGCCCCTGGAAGGCGTCCTAATTAATACGACGTTGTTGGAAAGCAGTAAAAAAAAATTATGAAAAGAATTGTTCTACAAGTTAAGAAAAGTGAGAGTTTTCCAGTGAATGTAAAAGTTTTACGTGAGCATGGAAGAATGACGTAGCCCACGGCACATGCCGCATTTAAAGTTTTGGGCGTTAGATAGATATACTTTGTTTGCGACATTACAAACAAAAATCTTTTACACACGTCTACTATGGCAAATGCTACACCAAATACATACAATATATACAGTTCACATTTAATTATATATATTTATTCCTAATTCAGTACGTAAAACATGCTTAGAGCCATGTTTATGATAACGGTGATAAAACTTAGATTACATTTAGATTTTAGTTTATTGGCATACATGTTTAACGTCAGTGTACAAACAATTTCTAGAATATTTTATACCACATTGAATATTATGTATCATCGGATGAAAAATTTTATTATTTGGCCTGAACGAGATCAGCTGATTAAATCAATGCCAGAATGCTTCAAGGTAGCATTTGGCAACAAGATTTCAGTAATAATCAATTGTTTTGAGATGAGAGTGGAAAAATCAAGTAGCCTTGAAGTACAATGTACTACATGATCTACGTACAAACAACATAATACGGTAAAGGTACTAATAGGCATCACTCCTCCTGGATCAATATCATTTGTATCACATGGATATGGTGGCAGAATAAGCGATAAAGGTCTAACAGAGGATTGTGGGATTTTAAACAATCTCTTGCCAGAAGATTTTGTATTGGCAGAGGCTTTTTAATAAAAGACTCCGTAGGACTACATATGGCCACAGTGATTACGCCTCTGCTTTTCTAAAAGGGAAACGGCAGCTCGATCCAAGGGATATAGCATCAACCAGGAATATAGCAAGCGTGAGGTAGTGCAAGTATATTGTTACAATAATTATCTTAATTATATCTTTTTTTCAGAATACACGTCCAACGCGTTATTGGTGTCCTTCGTCAAAAAAATACAGTTCTTCACGAAACAATGCCTATGTTCCTGGCGAAAAAGAAAACTGACGATGTTGCTGTGGTAGATCAGATATTAACAGTTTCTTCTGCACTCGTAAATTTATGCTCTCCTATAATTGTATAAATATGAAATAAATTGTATTAACAAAGTTAATCTAATTATTTTTACTTTAATAATAATAATAATATCTACAAAATTATTAAAATTAGTTAATTAAGGATCTAACGTTAATACTATCCACCACCATTTATTATATAATGTAAAATTATTTTATTATCTTTTTCTGCATGTGGCCAATTAATAAAAAGCAAAATTACAATATCACCTAGCAGCAAAAATTATTAAATAGTAGGTACCTATACGATAAGAAACATAAGGATATTTTAAAACTATGTAAGCTACATTAACAATCAATAAAATTACACATGCTGTCTACACAACATAAAAGAATAAGAAAAATCATTTTTTCGTTGACCGCTTCTTAATTTCAATATTAATGAATTATTTTTCCTAAAAAAGGATGGATTAATAGAAGTCATTAATACACTGTTTTTGATTAATCCACTCTTTTTCATTAATTAACTGTTTTTGTGATTTTGATGTTTTGATGATATTTTGCATGGAGGTTAGTTGTATTAATCAAATTTTTCGTCACAAAAAAAGATTTTGAGGTCAACGAAAAATTTTTGTAATCAACTTGTTTGTTAATGGGTTATTAATAATCTCAACTATTAAAGGCACTCACTCGATTATTAATCGCCTTCATTAACACACTTGTTGGTTAAATAACTATTAATGCATAAAGAATAACGGATATTTTGAAGCTATTTAATATTTATTTATTGTGGCATCTCTAACAAGTGTTACCCTTATTACAAGAGATGCAGTGTAGATATATTCTGCTATATGCAGGTATGAGCGTTATAGCATGTAAATTAAAATTAAAATAATCATCCTAACTAAAATAAACTTTAATCATGGTTGCAGGAGATGGATCGATGCCGTAACTTGCTACTATGACTTCCCGTACTGATTGGTAAATTTAAGTCTTAAAAATTTGTTACATCAATAGTTCATTTTGTTTCATTTTAGTTATAATAATACTTTTTTACAACAGATGCAAACATACGGTATGGAGCTGACAAATCAATGTTGAGCAGTATGTAAATTTGATTCACAAGCTTTAATATATCAGTAATCGGAATTCTGGTATAAAAAGAAGGTACAAAGAATAACCGTGAGAAACGAACAAGCCTAGCGGGTACTCTTAAAGTTAATAGCAAAAGCAGCTTGCTATCATTAATCTTATTATTCCATAATTTATAACAAAATTTTAATGAATTTAAGGTACATAAACAATCAAAATATTTACATAACAGTACAAAATAACAGAATAACTAATGTCTAAATTAAGTATGAAAAAGAATTGCAATGGATAAAGTATAAAGGATCAACATATTTACAAATTCTATCAACATAGAATAACAAAATAATTCTATTTATATACTGCTCCACAAATGTACTGGACCACCCATAAAAATGTATTTATTACATTACGTCACAATATATATACCGTCTGTTCTATAAAAAAGGCCCCGCCTTCTAGCTACTTTATTAATTATTTTAGACCCAATAACCTTATATCAAATCAAATGGCACATAAAAACCTACATTTTAACACTATCAAATTTTTTTTATCTTCAATTGTTTCAGAGTGGTGACGTCACGTGCAATTTTTTTAAATGACACTGTATATTTTTTGACATTTTCTGGTAGAGGTTTTTTTTCTCTTTTCAACAATATAAATATTTTATGCCCTTACATAAGAAAATTTTCGAGAAAAATTAAAAAACTTTTTTATCGGTGGGAGGCCACCATACAAAACTATAAACAAAAGTGTAACTCAGAAAAACAAAACAATAAACACTTTAGATTATTCTGAAATCTGACAGTTAAAGCGTTTGGCTACTATTTGTTTTGTTTTTCTGAGTTACACTTTTGCTTACAGTTTTGTATCATGGCCTCCCACTGTGAAAAAGTTTTGTAATTTTTCACGAAAATTTTTTTATGCAAGTGCATGAAATATTTATATTGTTGAAAAGAGAAAAAAAACCTCTACCAGAAAATGTCAAAAAATATATACCGTGTCATTTAAAAAAATTGCACGTGACGTCACCACTCTGAAACAATTAAAGATAAAAAAATTTTGATAGTGTTAAAATGTAGGTTTTTATGCGCCATTTGATTTGATATAAGGTTTATTGGGTCTAAAATAAATAATAAAGTAGCTAGAAGGCGGGGCCTTTTTTATAGAACAGACTGTATACAGTGTGTCCCCGGATAGGTGAAACAACTCTTGTGAAAGGTAAAAAATTCTCGATTTAAATTTTCATTTTTTGGGGTTCAGCCCCCCTGCTTCGTTAAAGGCGAATTTCTAACATCATTTCAGTTTTGAAAAATCAAGTATGCCTTGGAAATTTTTAAAAATCTATTTTTCTGTAAGGTAAAGTACCCTTTATGTGGCAAATACGACAAAAAGTTATAAAGAAAAGTTGTTTAGAATCAACATCTAGGCCCCTATACCAAATTTCAAAATCCGCGGCCAACTTTGATTTCTCACATTTTCTTTCAAGTTTATTTCCCAAATCAAAGAATTTTATTTTTAACAAAGTTTTTTTATTATGAAATAAAAAACTTTGTTAAAAGTAAAATTCTTTGATTTGGGACCTAAACATAAAAGAAATTGAGAGATCAAAGTTGGCTGAGGATTTTGAAATTTGGTATAGAGGCCTATGTGTTGATTCTAAACAACTTTTTTTAATAACTTTTTGTCGTATTTGCCACATATAAGGTACTTTACCTCACAGAAAAATAGGTTTTTTAAAATTTCCAAGGCATACTTGATCTCTCAGAACTAAAATTATGTTGGAAATTCGCCTTTAACCAAGCAGGGCTGAACCCCAAAAAATGAAAATTTAAATCGAGAATTTTTTACCTTTCACAAGAGTCGTTTCACCTATCCGGGGACACACTGTATATAAAAGCTTTTGTTTTATAGTATACTCATATTAAGCATATTTAATTTCACTATTCTCAAATATCAACTGAAGAATTAACAAAATCATATTAATAAAATTATGAAACTATAAAAAACTATATTTCACAAAAATAAGACGAATCACAAAAAAAGGTTTAATTAATAGTTCTTTGAGTCTCCCAGAACGTTTAAAAATCTTTGGCAACAATTCGGCATACTTTGTATGCAATGTGCTATCAATATTTGGGCAAAATTCAAAATTTTAAAATGATATTTTATTAGTGGACTTCGTTTTCTTTAAACAGAATTATGAAAAGAAATGCTTTTTATAGTGACACAATCATGAAAGGTTACCAAAAATTTCATGACTGCCCTTTTGAAAAATATTTTTAAAAATTGCACCAATATATGCAAATGGTCCAGTTCATTTGTGGAGCAGTATATTTACAGAGTTCACATAACCACTTTCCTTTAGGAATTTTTTTAATTGTAGGCTTGCTGAATGGTACCATTTTATTCTACATTTTCTGTCATAACATTTTACCATTTGTTCGCCGTCGTCTGGTTTCCTACAGTGACACCATAGCTGCAATCCATAATTAAAATAGGTACATAACATTGTAACAGATAATTCACAAAATTACAAACCTCTTCATCATATATGCCTATTACGATGTCACTGGAAATTGAACCGACACCTATAGCTCACATGTCCATGGGGATGTCGTCTGAACTTGGACCAGCACTCGTAGATGGCATATCCATGGCGATGTCACTACAACTTGAATCCAAACCAGTGGTCATAGATGGCAGAACTAATGTTAGAATCTAGTAATTTCCAAGTTTTGTATTGGTAACACTTTTGACATCTATCATATTGACATTAAATCGTTAACCTTATTTAAGCTAAACGACTCAATAAATCGGAGGCGTACTCATCATTGTGGTATGGCGCATTTCAAAACAGAATTAATAACACACACAAAAATAGCGACAATAGCAATAACAAAATAACAGAATTAACAAAATCAACAGCAATTTTCACACTTTGACTTGCACAATATCGCAAGATAGTCGAGTTACATTAGACGGACAACCGCAGCATCTGCCGAAAAAATCCAAGTGAGCTGAAATTTTGCATACACCTTTATTTTGAAATTACAAATAATGTCTCAAAAGTCCCCATCGATATGGCGCTTGCGTTTTGAGTTATTCAAGGTCAAAGGTCACAGAAATAAGTTTTTCGCAAATATCTCGCTTTCTATGGGTCGTATGACTTTTTTAGTTATTACAAAAAATGAAGGCTAGGAAATTCTCTACAAAAAAGATTATATAGCTTTTTTACATACAACTAACCGTTCAGTAAATAACACACTATTAAGTTTTGCAGACGGGTTTTACTTCTTTTTACGATAAAGAAAGTATTGGATTCACCCCAAAAATTCGGAAACTGGGTTTTCAACAGATCTTCACGTTGTAGAGTCCCCTGAACCCAAAAAACATGTTTTTGCTCATTGGTCTGTGTGTCCGTCCGTCGGTCTGTCTGCCAACAGAATAACTCATTAACGAAAAGAGGTATGGCGTTGAAACTTCATATATAAGTTTTTTGTACTATCTAAATGCGACAGCAAGCTTCTGAAGAAAATCACATAACCGGTGTGTATTGATGTGAGATAAGTGATTTTTCAGTTGAATACCTCTAAAATTCAACTTGAAAATCACTCATCTCAATCAATCCACATATAAAATGTAATAAAAATGTAAAGTTTGAAAAAACTCGTTGGAGCCGTTTTTGAAACACAAGAGTAAACATCATACTTCCGGTTATGCGATTTTCTTCAAAAGATAGCTGTCGCGTTTAGAAAGTACACAAAACTTATATTTGAAGTTTCAACGCCATACCTCTTTCCGTTTATGAGATATTCTGTTCGCAGACAGACAGACAGACCGACCAATGAACAAAAACACGTGTTTTTGGGTTCAGGGGACTCTAAAACGTGAAGCTCTGTTGAAAACTCAATTTAGAATTTTTGGGGTGAATGCAATACTTCCTTTATCGTAAAAGGAAGTAAAACCCGTCTGCAAAACTCAACAGTGTGTTATTTACTGAATGGTTAGTTGTACGTAAAGCACCTGTATAATCTTTTTTGTAGAGAATTTCCTAGCCTTCATTTTTTGTAATAACTAAAAAAGTCATACGACCCATAGAAAGCGAGATATTTGCGAAAAACTTATTTCTGTGACCTTTGACGTTGAATAACTCAAATCGCAAGCGCCATATCGATGGGGACTTTTGAGACATTATTTGTAATGTCAAAGGTGTATGCAAAATCTCAGCTCACTTGGATTTTTTCGGCAGGCCGATCCTACTGTAGCTGGCCTAAGAGATTTTTGTAGGTATAGATTATAGTACAAATACATAAAATTGTGGGTTGAAGATACGAAAAGTCTATGTGACGAGTGTCCAGTATTGTTATACCGGGTGACCATAAATATCTGAGATCTCGGTAGCCATGGAATTAGCTACTTATAAATGTTGGGTTAGTATTATATTTCAATTACAATAAGTATTGGTACCTATGTAATGTAATAAAATGCAATAAGAGGAGGAGAATGTGCCCCGGATTCTGCAGTTTAGCCTACAACTCGATTATAAAAATCTCCTGTTCTAACTCCATTATTTATTGCAATCAGTAATAATTTTTGACAGACAGGAATTTTAGTTGTGATGACATTAATGACATTTATTAGTTTAGTTGTATTCATCGCTTTAATAAAGCGGTGTTGATTCCAAAGGTAATGTGATATCAGGTAGCAGGTACTTATGGCCACCCGGTATAAAGAACAAGGTGTTGAAAGTGATTTAGGGCTTCTTGATATCAACGATTTTGCTTTGATAATAATGACGTCTTTTCAAATTCAACAGTTGCTACAATTTACTTACTTTACTTAACCGGCGTTACAATCCTTTGTGGATTTTAGCCTCCTTTACAACGTTGTTCCACCGGGCTCTGTCCTGTGCGACTCGTCTCCAGTTGAGCACCCTTAAGGTTCTCAAGTCCCGCTGAACACCGTCTAGCCATCTTTCCTTGGGTCTTCCCCTGGTCCTTCCGTAGTCCGGCCTCCATTCGAAAACGCTTTTTACTGCCCTGTCACTCGCCATCCGCTCGACATGCCCCAACCACCTGAGTCTTTGTGCTTTCACAAGACGCACTATATCTGCACCACTTATTAGCACGTCTAATTCCACGTTCGTTCTACGCCGTGGGCCATTCATATCTTGCACTGGGCCCCATATCTTCCTCATTATTGCTCTTTCTGCAGTTCGTAGTGCGTTTTGGTCTCTCATTGTTAACGACCACGTCTCGCACCCGTAGATCATCACTGGCCTTATCATTGACTTATACACCTTCCATTCGGATGCACGTTGCAGTATTTTCGATTTCATCAGATTCTTGTACATAAAATAAATTTTGTTTCCATTTGTAAACTTTAACCACACTTTTACAAACATAAACGGCAAGGATCGGTTACGTCACCGATGGCATCGGTAGGTCGGCACGACTCGGGTCAGAATATGCAGGGTTGCCAGACTGAGCGCATGCCCGTTTTAAAAATGTACTTTTGTAGGAAACGGCATGGTGTAAAGAATACAAGGTGTAACGTTCCGCCGAATGTGGGCGGACCTCAAATTCAACCAATAGGACATGGTCCGACAAATGGCACGATTGGTAGTACTGAAGTGTATTGTTGAAGACGCTGTCGATGTCAAATTCGAGGTTAGGTTTGCGTCAGTTGGTGTCAGAGTGACGCAAAATGTAACCTGCTAACCCCGATTTTGACATCGACTGACAGTGCCAGCAACATATACCATCGCAATCATGGTTACACCATGATCGCGGCCGTGATGGATTTCCTGAGCAGGACCATCGGGGATTGGTTGACATCTCCCCTCTATTTTCTGAACGACTGCCCATCCCGGGAGCGTTTCACCTTGTATTCTTTACACCATGGGAAACGGTTTCAGAATGTACCAGATTCTTAGAATTGTACCAGGTCTGGCAACGCTGCTAATATCAAGACGCCGCCCACATTCGTAACTACGCATAGACCACGAGTTGATATGTTTGACCTTGGGAACTGTTCTGCTTTATTATAGAGTTATGATGATTATGATGATTATGATTATGATGATTATGATAATCGCGTATAGAAAACAAAAAAAATACTCTATGAATACATTTTGTAAGTTAGAATATGATTACCGTCCTTAAATCGAACATTTAGCTTTGCTTTAGTAATAAAAAGTTGCTTTACTTACTTTTACGTTGCATGCTGTATCGACAGTCA
The DNA here is from genome assembly GCA_940337035.1 of Agriotes lineatus. NCBI lineage: Eukaryota > Metazoa > Arthropoda > Insecta > Coleoptera > Elateridae > Agriotes > Agriotes lineatus. Next base: position 5,046 of record CALNHX010005581.1, on the reverse strand, counting down.
ACAACGAATGTACCTACAGTATTACAGTATTACAATGGCACTGGCACAGGCAGGAATAAAGACTAATAAATATGAAATTATGTATATAGACACAACGAAACAACAAGGCAATAGGTGATATGATTTTGTTGATAGTTTTGAGGCTGATGATGGTCTACAATGGCCGGCTGTTATTTTAGCGAGTGCATTCCTAAGCCAGTAAGCCTAAATCTTAACGGCTGCATTTTTCCCTTTCTCCTGTTCTGTGCGGACATCTGATTGTTCGGTTAAGTTTTTGAATATTTGCCATCTTCTATTGAAAGCGTGCACTTAACAAAGACAAGGAATATGGCACCGAGTGACGATTCGCACTTCGTATTTGATCGGGTGTCCTGTTCGGTGCCATGTATACCGGAGTGATAAACTATTACACAAAGCGCCCGTTCGTAGATCAGCGGTTAGAACGTTGTTTTAGCAATGAAATGTCCACAGGTTGGAATTGGACCGTCTGCGAAATTTTTTTCCGTTGCAAATTAACGTAATTCACGTTGCCAGGTGTTTCAGTATTATGGCAACAATAAAAAATATTTACTTATTTTGTATATAATTTTGAACACTTGCTTTCTATATTAAAGACGTTAAAAACCTGTAATTTTTTAATTTACAATTCAATTTTAAAAATGTAAAAACCATTTTAATTGGACTAAGCCTTCCTATGTGATGGGAATAAGAGCTAGTAGTAAATAATGATATGTAAATATTGTAAAACAGTATTGTATCATGAACATATTTATATAGCATATCTACATTGTCATCCTAATTGAAATAATATTTGTATTTATATAGATTCCAAGGTTGCATTCAATATTGCAGTGTTATATTGTAGCGATATATTGCTTATATTGATCATCGAAATTCGCAAACTATATCAATAACTATATTGTATTCATATAGATTATATGACAATATGCTATAAATAAATAATTGTATGAAAGTATTGTAAAACAATTTTGTGTCATTAACATATTTATATAGCATATCTATACTGGCATCATAATTGAATTAAATATTGTATTTATATAGATTCCAAGGCTGCATTCAATATTGCAGTGCTATATTGTAGCAATATATTGCTTATGTTGAAAATCTAAATTGGCAAAATAGATCAATAACTATATTGTGCTTATATAGATTACATTTAAATATGCAATAATTGTAAAACTATCATTGGGTAATCATAGATACAATATAGCGCTGCAATCTATTGGTAAATAATTGGAAAACAATATATACACTATATCGGTAGATTATTGACAGTATTGAACAATCATTTAATATTGGGCCAAGTATTTGCCAACCGATTGCCAATACAGTGTTCTCCTTGGGGAGGAACGGACAATATTGTAAACGAAATGATCAAACATGGGGGAAATCACTTAAAACAAAGATTATACAAATTAATAATTCAAAAAAGGAATGCATGCCCAGCGAATGGAAAAGGGCGTTAATAGTGCCATTACTAAAGAAAGGAGATCCAAGTGTATGCACAAACTACAGATGAATTAGCCTACAAAATGTAGCATATAAAATCCTGACCACACTAATAGATAAAAAACTAATGCAATTCACAGAACAAAAAATAGGAGATTCCAACAAGGATTTAGGAGGGGCAGATCCACCTTAAACGTGATACATTCTGTATACCAAATTATTAAAAGAGCATACGAATACGAAATTGGACTAAAAATCCTCTACGTTGATAACAAACAAGTCTTCGATAGCTTAAAGCGAGGAGTTATAATAGAAGACATGAAGAAAAAGGAAATACCGCAAAAAATAATACCACTGATTGAAATGACAATGAAAGGGTCAAAAGCAGCAGCGCTCATGGAAGGGGAAACAGAAGACTTCAAAATTAATTTAGGAGTGAGACAAGAAGACGGCCTGTCAACAACGCTCTTTAATCTAACACTAGACTCAATAATTAGAAATTGCAAACTCAAGGGAACAGTAAGTACAAAGTCACAACAAATAGTGGCATACGCGGACGATCTAGCGGTTATAGCAAGAAGTAGGAAAAGCTTAGAGGATGTGCAAAAAATTGAAAAGGTAGCAAGCAAAAGAGGATTAAAAATTAATCAGGAATAAACAAAATACATGGAGATAAGCAGAGACAGCACACATAAAGCACACAAGAAAGTAAATATAGGAAACTTCCAGTTCGAAGTGGTTGAAAACTTTAAATACTAGGAGTCGTAATTAATAACAAAAACCAAAGAAATCAAGAGATAGACCAAAGAGTACAAACGGGGTCGGAGCCTATTACAAATATAAAACTATAATGAAAGACAAAAACATAAGCCGGGCCACCAAAATAAGGGTATACAAAGCAGCAATTAGACGAGGGGTTATGTATGGAATGGAAGCGATGACTGCAACAAAGGCTGAGGAACAGGAAAAATTAAGAATTTTTGAAAGAAAAATAATAAGAAGAATTTATGGAGGGAAGAAAATAGCAGAAGGCATATTTCGAAGGTTAATGAATTCGGAGATAAGAATAATACTGAATGGAGAAGACATTGTTAAAATAATAAAAGTACAAAGAATGCGCTGGTATGGACATCTAAAAAGAATGAGAAACGACAAAGAGGTGCAAAAAGTTACAATGTGGAGGCCTAATACAGCAAGACCAAAGAGAAGACCACAGTGTAGGTGGGAGGATCAGGTGATTAAAGACATAATAAGTCTGAGAATTCAAAAATGGAGGGAGAAGATACAGGACCGGAACACCTGGAGAAAGATAACAGAAGAAGCTAAGACAAGCAATAAATTAGACTAGACGAAGAAGTAAAGAACGTGGAGTAACTCACCACATTAAAGGAGTTTTTCGAGCTCAAAAAGAGCGGCTGTAATCCCAAATGGGATGTATAGCCAGTTATAATAAGCGAGGGTACTATTACAGTATATGAAATAAATAATAAATGTTTTATGAACAGACATAATTTACTTAGATAGAAATTAAGATGCAAACTTAATTTTAAATTTGAATGTGAAATAATACTTAAAGTAAACTAAACTAAATGCATATTCCAAATTGAGAAAAGGGAGAATCATATTTTAATGATTAGTAACTGAGCTAGATCATTGAATATTCATTATTTATATTTATAATATTATCAAGGGTTTTGTTGAAACTAGTACGCCAGTAAAGAAGCTGCGACGACATGGAACCAATAATAACTGAACAAAAGCAGCTGGCAGACAGAAGGAGCCAGTTGCTCACAAATATGAAGAAGGATACTTGACCATGCAATTTTAGCATTGGAGCAAGTCCAAACAAAAATGTTTTATGAGTATAAAACCAACAAAATATCGGAGCAGTGGGAAAACATCACGAGCCTGCCTAAGGAAATCCTCGGATATGAACAAGAATTTACTGATGAATACTTCACTGACGAAGTCTACAATCAGATGCGAGAGCGCTATAACCAGGTAATAGCTCAAATATTCGATAAAATAAGTAGCACCCCCAGAAACGAACAGTCTCGACCACGCATGGAGTCAGTCATCCCACTACCAAACACTACCATGCCAATCTCTGAAGGAAGTTACGAAAACTGGACAACCTTCCACGACATTTTTGGACGACTTATCCACAATTATTCTACGTTAGGAAAATCAGAGAAGATGGAGTGCCTCAAGACATACCTTAGAGGCAAAGCAAGTAAATTAATCAAACATCTGGACGCCTCTGATGCTAGTTACGAAACCGCATTGGACCTACTAACGAACCGGTAGAATAACAAAAGAATTTTGTTCTAGAAATTTTTAGATAACATATTAGAGCTGCTCAATTTAAACTATGAATCAGCAGCCAGTCTGAAGCAGCTGCATGATACAACAATGGAAAGTTTACGCGCCATATCCAACATGGGCGTAATACAGAGACATGGGGACCCATAATCGCACATTTGCTGGTCAAGAAGCTGGACAAGGAAACGAAGAAACTGTAAGAATCCAAACAGATATTATAGAGCTAGGAAGAAGCAAAACTGGGAAATCCAGAAGAAAAATTGAAGTGGAGGTAAAGCCAAGATTCTCCAGCAATTTTAGAATTTTTGGGGATCTGCTTATATTGGCAAGGTTGACAGGAACATTGCCAAGAAACGCAATAAGCAATAAAGAAAAAGGTGCATGGAAACAATACCTACTAGCCGATCCAACATACAACATGCCAGGTCCAGTAGACATCCTAATAGGGGCAGATCTGTACAAAGATATACTCCTAGAAGGAATAAAGAAGACTGAAAAAGGGATGATGGCACAAACAACGGAATTAGGATGGATCATATCAGGGGCAGTAGAAGCAACCAAACAACCCAACATGATAGTGGTCAGTATGGTGTCTAACATCGAAGAGGATCACCAACTCAGCAAATTTTGGGATGGAAGAGGTCGTGATGGAAAAACCAGTTTCACAGGAGGAACAAGAATGTGAACGATAGTTTGAAGCAACCCATTGTCGCAAACAAAATGGGACATTGGTGAACATTCCGTTTAAAGACGACCCAAGTCAATTGGGAGAATCGAAACGGAGGGCAGTTGCCAGAATGCTGCAAATGAAGAAACGATTCGAAACTCACAAGAACTTGGAGTCCGAATACAAAAATTTCATGAAAGAGTATTTTTCCTTAGGACAAATAAAGAAAGTGAACCAAAGTGGTGGTCCAGGAAGAGGACATTCCATTCCTCACCAAGCTGTCATAAAGGAGGACAGCAAAATAACTAAACTAAGAGTAGTCAACGGTGCCTTGTCCAATACATCCACTGGAAAAAGTTCGAACCAGATGATGCACACAGAGCCAAGACTACAACAAAATCTGGCGGACATCCTTCCACGATGGAGGAAGTACAAGTACAAGTACAAGTACAAGAACAAATATCCCGAGTTCAGACGGGAAACCAACCCGAGAAACATCACACTACAAGGGCGTAATACTATCTCTGCAACAACAAGATATCCACGACCTATCCAACACACGCTGGAGACACCTATCAATTACAGCA